>VOPJ01004585.1:0-99855 GCA_014673585.1 Semibalanus balanoides
TGAATTGCATATTAATATAGTTGAAATGCAGTTTAAAACGTATATGTGGCAGCAAAAGGAAACTGTAGGCCCGGTGTTGTCTCAATTGATTGCCGGCAAGTGAACAGTTTTATGAGCCCATTAAGAAAACTTACATTCAAATACTAATACACCTTCTTTGATTGTATTTCCCAATGTCGATCAACATGGTACAACTTGTTACATCAACAACCACATGAGAAAATAAACATGGAAAAGTAATAGACAGAATAGTGGACCGTACTAGTCTCTTCTTTTACAGTCTTTTCACAGTATGTTCAATAGAATTGCTGGTTACGTAAATCGGTTCCTCTTTGTCCTCATGACTGCGTTGTCACCGTTGCTCATTACAAAATAAATATATTGATGACATCTTATAATTACTTTCTATCACTTATACAAAATAATTTATATGCAGCTACACTCCAAACACCTTTTTTCGGAATCAATATGTGAAGTCAAGAATAAATTTGACTCGCGTGCATTTTTCTTCTTCATGCGCCATGCCTTTTGTAGATCCCCATTTTAACGGCATCATTTTCTGCAATGCATGCAAATTATTACTTCAAAAATCAAAGCACTTTCAAATGTATTTTAGTATATGTAAATGCTTGACGTAACGGAAACACTGCGTATTACACCGTATAAATTACACTGTTTTAAACTGCATTTCAACTATATTAATTTCCGATTCATTTATTGTAAATTGGTCTTCAATTGTTTTAAATTGGTCGTCAGTTGTTTTAATTTGGTCGTCGGTTGTTTTAATTTGGTCGTCAGCTGTTTTAATTTGGTCTTCAACTGTTTTAATTTGGTCCGAAAAAGGTGTAGACGCCACAGGGTAACTAACGTTCGACGCGTCATAATATATTTTGTATAAATGTAGTACGAATGTTTTGTGCGAAAGACTTTCCGTGGTCAGGACCACCGCTAAGCAAAGCTTGTTGCGCCGGTATTGATCTCGCCACCCAATCGCGCAACTCCTGTTGGCCGGCAGAATTTAGAGACGAAATGTATACGTGCCCGACATACCTGGACACCGTCCGCACCGCTTACTGACGTAACTTGGTCTGGAATGCGACCACTATCATCGGCTGCAGGCCATCCCAGTCAGGAGCAAATCGCGAAGGACGAAGCGACCCGAACCCAAGCTGCTACTACCGAGATAGGTCAGAAGACCGGCGCTTTCCCACTGAGCTACAGTTCAAATGTATGATGTCGTCTTTTCTCCCCTGACGTCCAGCAGAAAAAAAGAGTCGGCCAGGGGTCGAAAAAGAAAAATGGTCACCAACAAAAGTCCGGATCAAGGCGGTCGCCGGCATTGAAGCATCCAGAACGGGTTGGCGATATTATATATATATATTACATATATATCATAATATTATATATATATATATATATATATATATATATATATATATATATATATATATATATCGGAGATATATGCCGATATATCGGGTGAACGGGTGGCGATATATGACGATAAATCTTGTTGGCAATATAATAGACGGCGATCACAGCGTTATATCGTTTTTTTAGCCATCCTTTTGCTACCTCAGGTCCGCAAAAATCGCCTCCCAACTTTAAAAGCTCGCCCCAAAGTATAGGTTCCTACGCCCATGGCCAACATTGTACCTGATTCATACCGTACCGCAATACTCATGTCTTCCTAAACCACTCTACAGATGGCACTGCCAACATTGTGCCTGATGCATACTGTACCGCAATACTCATGTCTTCACGAACCACTAAACAGATGGCTCTGCCAACATTGCGCCTAATGCATACTGTCAGCAAAACTAGCTGAGACACATTCATCACCCTATATTCACATCTTCAAAAAATAGATCATTCACTCAGACAAATCAAAAATAAAACAATCATCTTCACCATCAAGCCAACCAGTCACAGAAGGCTGTGGATTCCACCACTCAACTTGAGCCCAAAACTCTGCCCGACAAGTCCCGACACCGGTGGACTGCGGCCGCTCAAGGAGGCTGCACTCCAACTCTTGCTCAACTCAACTAGCCTGGCTGGTGCAGGACAGGACCGCAAGCACCAACTGACCACCAGCCAAACTTGGCTCAGTCTGCACGCAGCACCGCACAAAGCCCCAGTGACTCGTGTGGGTCGGTGGCGCACGCCTCTGCTCACCGACCCAACGTCGCCACTCTCAACCCCTAATACATGACCCGACCTGACCTGCCCTGACCCCGAATTCCCGCCACGAGGCCCCCCTGGAAAAGCCATGAGGTCACGGTAAAATCCTATCTCTAAACACAGCAAAAATCGTTCAACTTAAACTGGCGCAGAGCAGACAAACCCAATCTAAACAAACAGCAAAGTAGACTAAAACACTGCAAAACATAAGAACAGGCTACTAAATGAAAATCCCCAACACATACTGTACCGCAATACTCATGTCTTCACGAACCACTCAACAGATGGCTCTGCCAACATTGCGCCTGATGCATACTGTACCGCAATACTCATGTCTTCCTGAACCACTCTACAGATGGCTCTGCCCACATTGCCCTAGTGAAAAAATCCTTAAGGATTGTCATACACATTTCTAATGGACTGACCTTGTACGAAATTGATACAAAATCCTTAAGGATTTTCCTTAACCCTATTACTGTCGGGGGGGAGGGCGAATCGGCCCCCACTTTAGGTTTTCCACGTACGTGGTCATTCATAACTCATCTCAGAATCTTCAAACTTGCTGGCTGTTCCCAACATTTCATTGCGCATCGAATGGTGTACTTTTTTTTCCAAATTGAATTATTAGGAGGGGAACCAGGACAGTTTTTAGTGGGGGCGTGTTCGGCCGTTTTGACACCAAAACTTTGGAAGGTTAAGCACTCATGGAGAGTTGTGCGTTGAAGAGAAGTGTAAGAAAAAACAGACATCGGTAGAGAATTGATTGATTCCTTCAGATGGCTATCTCGAAATTTCAAAATTTTGATTTTTGAAATCATTTTGTATTTAACTTATTTTTTTCACGAAAATGATGCAAGTATTTTTTTTCAAGACGTTTAAAAAAACGGATTGTATGTGAGAGAAAACATGCCAAATAATATGTGTTGAAAGTTTCAGGGTGAATATCTAAATATTTGATGAACCTGATGTCAGGTTCAAATGCTAACCTTCGCATATAAGTATATGGTGAAAAATGAAAAACGAGGCGTGTATAACGAATTGCAATCCATAGTGTTGCAATGGGTGGCCTAAAACCCAAGCCCAGCGGCCAGCGCGAAACCCATGACACCAAAGCCCAGAACCCAGACCAGACCCATTCAAGATTCATAATATTGAGGTCCTGCCTAGTGCGCGGCCATCATTTAGCAGATTATTATTTTCCAAATTTTGCAACCAATATCTAACATATTTTTGCATGCTATTAACGATAAAAATGTCACGACCTGTCTATTGCTGTTGCTTTTTGAACTCATCGAACACTTTTCGTCAACATTGGTCATACTGGAGCATGACTTTGGATGGCCATGATTTGGGATTTTAAAATCTTAGCCCACTGCTAGGTACTTACCATGAATTTATTGTCCGCTATATAATTGTGAATTATTTATTGTTAATGTGTCCTATAATGCATTCATTAACATATTTACCTGGTTAAACATCTGGGTTGTCAAGTAAAAAAACATCACGCTAGCGACTTACTCAAAAATTGGTCATACCATGTCCACCAGTACGCCATGGTAAGAGTCGAAAAATGCATACCGCAGACGACAATCGAATGATGAGTGGGCACCCATGGGTGTAACCCGATCCATTGAAGCACACTGGATTGCATCAATCCAATTATTTCAGGTATCATGTCATCTTAGGCCTTCTGATGAAAAGGATGAATTTTTTAGTCAGTGACCTTTGAAAGTCATTCAGGTCACTCACAACATTGTTATCAATAAACTCGTGACAAGAAAACATCAAGAGACTCAAAATGGTGTCAAAATGTTTTTTCTTGTCAATACGCGTCTTTTGAGTTTGCTATTTTTACTGACTTACGTCACCTTGACCTTGAACTTGACCGCGGGGTCAAATTTTCGATTAGAAAAAGTTTGATATGATTCGAACGCGCAATGACGAAAGAACACGATGTTTACCAAATAAATGCTGTATATACTTTAGATAACAGTTATTAACCCTGCGCGCCGACGGGGGTCGAGCCAACTTCGAACGACGGGGGGCGGATAACGCCGCCCCCCAAAGATCTCCAAACTACGCAACGTAGCGAGAAGCGGAAACGGCGAGAGGTAGGCCGTGAAGAGTAATAGGAAAATACTTAGATATTTGTTTTGATCAAGGTCAATATTGAGGTCACCAGAGGTAAGAAGGTCAAATTTTCCCATATTTCGAGTAAATTGAGCACTGCTTCACACAACCGGGCCTAGCTCGTACAACATTAGTAGCAGCACATCGAGAAAAAGCACTGCATTGCTCTTAAACACTCTTTCCCAACAAGTCCTCCGAGTTGAGGATAGGGTTCAATAGTTAAAGACTTCAGAGTCTAAGCGAAGGTCAAAATGCTTAATTTACCGAAAAAGTTTTTGTTATAAATTTTCAGTGTAAAGGTAGAGATCCCATTTTGCCACCATCGTGTTTCTCACATATTGGCGGCATCGAAGCCATGTATCGTTTGATCTAGCTAGGTCAAACTAAATAAAATGACCTGGTACCTGACCTGACGGTCATGTCAAGGCAATTCATTTTTTTTTGTCTACTATGGAGGTTGACAAGGAAACATAATGGTGCAAAACCACAGTACTCTATCTTAGCGTAAAAATGAGTTTATTGTCAAAAACGTATGACTTTTGGGCACTTGGATTTGACCTTAACGAGGTCACGGAAGAAGATAATACAACTCATCCTTATACTTTGCTTCAGAATAGTGATTGGATGAAACTGACACTTTAGCAGTTTTGTTCGATTGGTGAGCTTTAAATTTTATCGCCATAGACTTATAATGGGAGGTTCAAAAATTGACTGACTCAGGTCAACGGATATAAAATCAAAGATAAAACGAACTGTAAGATATCGAAGGCTTTATACACACTGTGAGTTTCCAAACTGTTTGGTTCACCACTGTGGCTTCGGCAAGATGTCAAACTTACAAAAACATGACAAAAAGTGACTTGAGGTCAGGACATTTAATGTGACCTGATAACGTGACCTTGAAAGTTAGGAAGTCATTTTTTTAATGAAGTGTGCGGAATTGATGCCCAAACAGCTATACGAAATATGGCGGCGCTACGCGCCGCCGTTTTTCCGCTAGTCCGGAAACACCTGTGGGGGGGCGGATATCAGCCCCCCCGTCGGTGCGAGGGTTAATGAACAAACATTTGCTGAAAATCATTTTTTTACATTTGTTGACCTCTACAGTCCAAACCATTGACCTGAGCTCATTCCTGATGTCCTACGGGTGAAACACAATTAAAACCGCTTTACAGTGATTTTTTTTTTCGGATTCCTCCTTGCTGCCATAGTTTCCGAGATAATGGCAAGGTTTCCTGAAAATATCATGTTTTGACAAAAAAAATGTTTTGATGACGTCATTTGACCTTGAAAATAATAACCCAAGGTCACCTAAATTCGACAAAATAGAGTTCATTGTCAACCTTAGTCACACACCAAGTTTCATGTTTTTAGCTCTTATGGCAGCGGAGATCTGAAGGGGGGGCGAATAAGCCCCGACAGATTTGTATACTTTTCATCCCTCCAGGAATAGGGTTAAGGATTGTCCTTAAGGAATATCCCTTAGGATTATTCGTTTAAGGATTATGCCTTAACCTATTAGTGGCAGGGGGCAATATTGCCCTACGCCGCTCATGTTTTTCTTAGATATCTCCAAAACGGCTACGAGTAAGCTTAATGAATACTTTGCAGACTTTTGTCCTAAATTGATTTTTCACATCTAGTGTCAAAATTTTGGAGTTTCTACTTGAACAGAGGCGGCTCCAGGGCCCAGTTTGGGAGGATTTTTCGGGCGACAATTGGCGATAATACGGAAATGCGGTTCTTCACGGAAATTCTTCCTAACTTGACTCAAGTATGAAAAGGTTGCATAGCTTTACGGTGATTCAAATAAGTTTCAAATTATTGATGTTCATGATATATGTACTGTTTGCTTTTATTTTTACGGCAGAGGCTCGGTTTTCAGGTACTTGAAAAGGGGGGATTTCTAAAAAGTATGAAACGCCTATTGACAGTCAATAGCTATTAGAGAATTGCGATTATAGCTATGCAGATGCTGAGATAAAGTTCTCGCTTCATATTTTGGCTTAATTTATTACGTGCTTGGGTTTCAAGGCGTGTCCAGGCACAGAAAAAGGGGGTAAACTTGCATAGTGATAACGAATACCTGCGATTACGCGGTGGCAAATAACAGATAGTTGAGAATGAATTACTGGAATATGCAGTCCAGGAGAGGCATAAATACATTTTATCGGCGAGGCGCGCTCCAGGAATCGAAAAAAGGGTACTATATTATGGGCAAGGAACCTTTGGAATGCATGAGCCTACAAGGAATACATAGCTGCAGTTTTGTCGCGATTGAAAACATGCACCCAGGGGGTCCTATCTGAAACCATTTTGAAGAGAATAGGCGAGCCCAGGTAAGGTAAAAAGCGGGTAACTTATGTGAATTGAAAATTGCAAGCAAACTAGTAAATGTTGACTAGTTAGTATTATATTAGCGGTATTTATTGCTATCAAAAGGTTTTGCACCTCCCAAAATTGGATCCTGGATACGCCTATGATGATTTGCAACATTCAAAATGGAACTATTTATGACCAGTAACTGATTCATATTCCGTGGTAGAAGCATGACTGCTGATCATATTTTGTATATTTGACCTCCCTTTTTCGTTAACAGCTGGCGCCGCTATGGTACAAAAATATGCTTAATAATATTTTGTAAGATGATGTAACAATAAGAACTATTGCATTAGTCAGATAAAGCCATCACAAAACGTTGAATTACGCTTTTTACTTTACCCCCGCAATTTAGTACCTGCACACGCCTAGATTTTTAAATTGTAACAATGGTCATCACATATCAATCTGCCTACTCAATAATCTATCGATCATGTTGATTGAATTAAAATCGGCTTGATAAACATGGCAGCTGTATTGGATCAAAAATACCTCTAATTTTTGTACTTTTTGGCCCCCCGTTGCCCCCTATTTAAGATTCATGACATTCGTTTTTTTAGAAATGTAGATCATGTTAAGGTGAATCCACCATCGTTTGATTTTTGAAAATCGGACGGGTAGATCTCGAGATCTCCGGGGGGGGGGCGAATATGCCCCCCCCCTGTCACTAATAGGGGTAGCCGGGAGCCTGCCACTAATAGGGTTAAGGATTATCGTTAAGGATTATCCTTAAGGATTACTCTTAAGGATTATCCTTCATGATTACCCTTAAGGATTACCCTTAAGTATTATTTACAAATCTTTAAATATAAGTAGACACATCCTTAACGCGCGCACTGCAGGGGGGTTGATTTCCGCCCCCCCTCTGGTTTTTCCATCATAACTAAAATACTGATAGACGTAGCTTCCCCAAACTCAGTATACCTGTTCATTGTTCTTTTTTACACTATCTCCAACTTTTTTTTTCTTCGGTCATCAGAGGTCAGGTCACTAGGTCACGATAAGTGACCCTACCTCTAAAAATGTTTGCGGTTGTGCCACAGACACAGTTCTCAACCGATTAATCCGAAACTTTTATTATTTCATAAGGATACCAAGACAAACAAATTGTATATCTCGAATTTTGTATTTTGGTGACCTGAGGTCAGGCCATTTTTTTACGTTACATACACTTTTGTGCCAATTTCATTTGATATAGAAGAGGTAGAGTCGCCTAAATATCATGAATGTGTTTCTCTCGTAAAGACGCTTCAATCCGTATGCAACTTGACATATCTAGGTCAACACGTGACCTTGACCTGAGGTCAACTTTTGATGTTGACGTATCGGGGTCATGCTGTACATGACTCGAATCGTATTGACATGGAGATAACGATGGTGTCATTCAAAATATCCTATCGTGAATGAATAAAACGTTATTCACGATAAACTGTTCATGACCTCTGTAAAATAAACTATTGAGCTAAGCTCAATTATTGATCTGACTATAGGTCATGGTGAAATGCTTCAAATATGCACTATCTTCTTGTGCCGGCTCACAGCACTGGTAAGACAGTAACATCTGCCAAAGCAGCCGGACATGGGTTGTGAGCGCCGCCCGCGCCGCCCACCCCTTTATTGCCTTGTTTGTGGCGCCGCGCGGTCTCGGCGAAATCTCCGCCGCGCAGTCTAGTTCAAAGGGAGGTGGTGGGGAGGGTATTTTGAGGGATGCCTAGAGCACACAAACCCTAGATTAGCAGCCACATGGGGTGGCTTTCATTAGTGCCGGTTAGTGTGTGCGTGACGGCGGCGGACGTCAGTGTGTCTCGTCTCGTGATGTCACGGTTCTGATCGCGCCGGCTGACGGCTAGCCGCTCAGCTTATCATGGATCAAGCCCAGAGTAGTGATAGTGAAGAAGAAGACCAGCCGTTAGACTCAGACGATGAAGGTGACGCCGAGCCAGAAGTTTTAGAAGTTGTAGATGAAGATGGAAATGTGTCGCTTCAAGCCGAAAGTGATGAAGATGATGGGGAAGACGGGGAGCCGCCTCCGCAAAATAGACGGCGATTGGATGTACGTGAAGAAACCAGGTCCGAAAAAAAGCTCTCAGAAGCCGTGCTGCAGACACTGCAACAAGAAAACGAAGTGTTTGTGGCCTCTACTCGCCGTGAAGGCGTGACCGCAGAGTGGGTTACCGATCCCGGGCGCACACAGCGGCGACGTGATCCCGTCAACATCTTGCGAGACAGAGAAGGCCTGGGCAGCAATGCAGCAAAGCGGATCAGCACGGAGTTGGACGCCTTCCTGTTGTTTTTTCTGAAGATATCCTGGAAGAAATAGTGAACAGGACTAATGAAAACCTGGCAGAGCAGAAAGAAAAGTACAGAGCAAGCACAAGTGAACAAGACTGGCCAAAAAATGACTACCAGTTCGCGTCACTGGACCGTACCGAACTGGTGGCATTCCTAGCACTGAACGTGCTGAGAGGAACGGTGCCGCTGGAGTCTGCGACGCAGCTTTTCAATGGAGCATTCTCTCCGGCCCCGTTCCGTGCGACGATGAGCCAGCGGCGCTACTCGAAGCTCCTCTCCAGCATCAGTTTTGATGACAAGGCCTCGCGACCCGATCGACGCCGTGGAGACAAATTTTGCATCATTCGAGACGTCTTCAACAAGTTTGATGAGAACCTCCGGAAACACTACACGCCGTCCGATTGTCTCACGGTCGACGAGACCTTAGTGCCATTTCGTGGTCGCTGTAAATTCAAGATTTATATGCCTTCGAAGCCGGGAAAATACGGCATGCTCATCAGGTCAGTGGCGGACGCTAGAAACAGATACGTCTGGAAGCTGTGGCCCTACTCTGGCCGGCCGGAAGCACCGGAAGAATCCCCGCCGGGCGTCACGATGGAATCAGTGCCACAACTGGTTCACTTCCTGGTGGACGACATCAAGAACAGCGGCAGAAACGTCACTATGGACAGGTAATTGAAATACGTTTGATCACTATTTATTGTACTCGTCTTCATCGTTTACTGGCGTTTTTATCACTCATTTAGTATTGTTTGTCAAAGTAGTTTTGCCTACGTCTAAATTTTGATAAGTAATATATTTATAAATACGTACAATTTATATTTCTTCGTTCACTTCAGTGCTTTTACTTTTAGTTCATCTAATTTCCTTATTATTTGGCTAATCGTTTTCATATACCAATGCAATTTATTTATCTGATAAGGAATTATTTATTTGTTGAAACGTTGGAAATAAAAACAAAATGTTGTAAAATAATCGCTGTTTGTCTTTCTTTTTCAGGTATTTTACCTCCATTCCGCTCATCGAGGAACTCAGGAGCGACAAGCGCCTGTCAGCTGTGGGAACACTGAACAGGAACAAACGGCTCCTGCCACCGGCGATGACGGAGCCGAGGGGTCGCGTGCCGGGGAGCAACAAAATTTGCTTCAGGAACGATATTCAGCTCGTCTCCTACAGCCCCAAGCCGGGTAAGGTCGTCCTAGTCGCATCGTCACAGCACAAACAACCCATGGTAGACCAGAACACCGGTAAAGCAGAAGTAGTGCTGTACTACAACTCAACAAAGGGTGGTGTTGACGTGTGCGACGCGATCCTTGCGAACTTCATGTGTCCTGCACCAGTCCGCCGGTGGCCAACAAAAATGCTGCTATTCTTGCTGAGCGTCGCATGTGTGAATGCATATCACCTGTATGTCACCAAACACCCAGACAGCGAGTCAGCAAAAGTGAGGCACGGTGGACGGATGCGCTTCGTGCGGGCTCTCGCCATGCAGATGCTGAAAGAGCAGGCCGAGCGTCGAGCAGCCAAGTACATCTCAGGGGCAGGTGTAATCAACAGACAGGTGGTGAGGTCCCTGGAGGTCCTCCTGGACAGGCAGCTCACCCGTGAGACTCCCGGCCCACAAGAACCGGGGACTTCAGCAGCCCGACCTTGTCAGAAAGTCGGGCGATGTGCTATCTGCCTTCGGGATACGCATGGCGAAGGCTTCAAGTCAAAAAAGTCCAAGATGACAAAACACACCTGCTGCGTGAAGTGCGGCTCATCAGCGTGCACAAAGCACAGTGCTAAGGTATGCGACGACTGCCAGTGAGGCAGCTGTCGGCGCAGTGTCTGTTCGTCAGTGTCGGTGCAGTATACGGTGCAGTATATGCAGTATATCGGTGCAGTACATGCAGTATCGGTGCCACCACAAGGGACTGAAGCAGCAGGTAACGTTGGCACCCGAGTCAGAGACGATCACTGGGATCACTTGTAATATATAGCCCTGAGCAAAATGCGTATCAGCTCATTTCAAGCAATAAACCAAAGGCGTCTTGGCTGTTGAAGGATTTTCATTACTGTGAAATCTGTCATTTTCGTGTCAAGTGACATCATGTTATCTCTCGTCATCTTGCTCGTGTTTATGGCTTATCAATGCGAATAAAGATTGTGACTTTCATGTTATATTATTTGTTTTGTGATCATTGAGACGCAAGTCACCGCCGGTGCTACCAAAAAACCGTCTCTTCAACATCTCACCACCGCATCACGCATTGTGCTATTCTTTGTTGGTCGTATCACTCAATCCTCTCAGTGCTAACACATTTTTTAAATTAATAAATACATATATATATATATATATATATATATATATTTATATTTATATATAAATATATGTGCGTGTGTTTGTGTGTTCACTAAATTGTCATAGCCATCACTGTCATGTTCAGCTCGTCGAGACGCTTCGAATGACATACAGATTGACCCTGACCTGAACTTGACCTGACCTAAGGTCAGGTAAGCTTTAAAGCATGACCTGACGGGGTCAATAGGCATACCAATCGATCAGTGACGACGAGACACACACAATGGTGAAACAATGTTGTCTCTACCACGCCCCTGTCTAAAGTTATTGCTTGCAAAGTAATCGACGATTTTGTATGCAATATAAATGTTTCGGTTGACCTTAGTATTGACCTTAGGTCAAATCTGAGATAACTAAGAGAAAGAGTAGCTCATTGTGTCTCGATTACACGTTTACGGGAGTCCCTAGCTCTCTCAGCTGTTGAGATATGAATGGTTTAATAAGACACTTATAAATAGACGCTTTGTGACGCATGGTGGCGTCTAGTGACGTCTAGTGACGTCACATGTGACGTCACCTAAAAATGATTTTTGTATTTCTTGTAAAGCTTGATGCAACCTAATCAACGCCGTTTTCCGCTTGTCGCTACGTAGCTTAGTTTTCGAGATCTCAGGGGGGCGGAAATCAAACCCCCTGCAGTTCGTGTTCGGCTCGAACCCCCTGCAGTGCGCGGGTTAAGGATATAGAGACAAATCCTTAAGGATAAGGAAAACAATCCTTAAGGATTTGCAAATCATCCTTAAGGATTATTTGAAGAAAAAAAATCGCTTAGGTTATGTTATGACAATCCTTAAGGATAAAGTATGAAAATCCTTAGGTTAGTATACAAATCTTAAAGGGTTAGGAATACAAATCCTTAAGGATTTCCCTGTGAATCCTTAAGGATTTTCCTGTCAACCCTAAGGATTTTCCTAATGATCCTTATCGTCAGGAAAATTGTCTTGCTATCTTACATCGATTATTTTGGGAAAAAAATATAAATATTTTAAGGACTCTTCAAAATCAATTTTCCTTTACAATTATTGATTTTGAGGCCGGACCGATGTTACCTAATGTCCGGCTTAATCATCAATGTTGTTGACGTTCTCGTGGATTTATGGAAATGTGGTATGTCGTCTAATCGACCAGTCATTAGCGTGCCAAAAAGTATCATCCCTCAACACAGCAATTTCTCATTCACCACAATCTGTGTTCAAAACCAAAAATTTGTGTAAAAAAACGGCTAGAAAACAATGTTTTGTATTGCCGTGATGATTATTTGGCAGCTATTGATTACATATAAATCCACGGTTATTCACATCGCATCCTTAGCGGCTCGTCTTCGTTGCGCTGCTTGGTCCCTAACCAGCTGGCGTTTTTCGAGTTTTGGGCCTCGTCCATTGCACTGTTCACGTGTAATGGACGTAGTGATTATATACTAGTATACATAAGAGACACCGATTCAACACTGAACACACCTGTGTATATACTGCATGTTATAGTGTGCAAACCTGGTGTGCACCCAATAACACAACACCTCAGCCCCTTGTTTTCATATCTCACACATGATTCCAATTCGACATATGTTACACGACACTGCACAATGACTATCTACAATCTTTCTCTCAGCAGCAACTTCTAATCGTTCACAGCCCCGGAGGCTGTCACTACAGGGCACCCTTCTATGGCATTTCACCGCAGCCCCGGTGGCTGTCACCACAGCCCTGCTCAGCCGCCCTCCGTTTTGCAGCTCGAGTCGGCGTTCAGCATGATGCTGTAGCTGGATACCGACAGCTTGCTCCGCAGGGTCAGTCCACGCAGCTCAACTCCAGAGCCATGCTGCGCTGCTCCGGCTACCACTCGGTCGTTAATCGCGTCACCACTCACTACTTCACTTATCTCAGGGCCCCGCAATACAAGGGGCCACGGGGAAGTGGCGAATGGGTCGAAAATTGTTGAGCGGGGGTGGGGAAGGGGCGGTGGTTAAGGGAAAAGTTGCTGGCCAGGAGGGGGGACGTCAGGGAGAAGTTGTTGAGCGAGAGAAAGTAAAGATATTTCAAGTCTGTGTTTTTTAGAAGTGCAAAAACATACATTTGCATACATATTTGATATTTCGCTTGGGAGAGAACAATTGCCCATTTTGCCAACCGTAGAAGAATAATATTTTCCAAATATATATATATATATATATGTCGGCATTAGAGGGCCCCGCCAGGCCCTAGAAAGCCCTATGACTACAGGACCCAGCAAGGTCCCTCAGACCGGCAGCGAACCCTGTCAGGTCGACTGATGGCCCTGACAGCGACCCCTTCGATGTCACTGAAATTTACAGCATACAACTTCTTTGGTGGCAGCATCACCATTCTCAAAGACGCTGAGGGTCAGTCTTACCGAATTAAGGCCCTTCCAGGCCGACATAGACCCCATTCGGTTTGAGAGGGTCCACTCAGACTGGCATAGTGCCATCTCAGTGGACATGAGGCATGAGCAGGTCTTACAAATACGCTTCAGACCAGACCAGGGACCCTCCGGCCGACAAACACTCAGATCCTTAGACCCTCAGGCCGAAAATTATCCTGCAGGCCGACCAAGGGCCCCTCAAGCCGTCCAAGAGCCCTCCAAGTGGACCGAGGACCCTCAGGCCCCCTGAGGGTTTTGCAAAGCCGATCGAGGGCTCATTCAAGTCGACGTAGGCCCCTCAGGCTAAGCAAGGGCCCCTTCAAGCTGACCGAGGACCTCAGACTAACCAAGAGCCCCAACTGACCAAGTGCCCCTCAAGCCGAACTGCGAGGGCAATCATAGGCCGAGTGAGGGACCCTCAGAACCTATCGTAAGCCTCCAGGTCGGGCGAATGACCCTCAGGATGCGACGGCGGCTACCTAAGACCGACTAAGGGCCCATATTAAGGCGACCGTCTGGCCTCTCTCAGGTTCGACTGTGGGTCCCTTAAGCCGACCTGGGGCCCCTTAGGAAAACCTGAGAGCCCTCATGCAGACGCTGAGCCCTCTCAGGCCAGCCAAGGGCTATCTCAAGACGACCGAGGAGCCTCCAGTCGGTCGAGATCCCCCTCGGATCTTATTAAGTCGGCATGGATCACCCATGCCGACTTGAAGACGGCTAACTCGGTTTAGAAAATCCTCCCTTGGCATGTGTAGGGCCTATTCTGACCCATGACCCTCCGCTTTCTTTTGATGAAGAGGCCACCAAGTTTTATTTTATTTTTGACTCCCGCCCCAAGTTTTTAACATCAGGGGCAGGGGGTCGTGACCCCCTCCCCCTTCAACCAACCCCCAGGATCTTCAGCCCTGTTGGCTGATGTAGCAAATCTCAAAGGGCTGCGAACAGGGAGGAAAGCATAGCATTGCAGCAGCACAGTTTTTTTGTTTTTTTTTAGACAGCCGTTGTAGTTGGACCCCCTCTGTCCATTACTTTGGCTTTAATGCTTACTGTTTAGTATCTGCAGTTAACACTTAAAAAATATAATTCATTCTGATACTTTATCTCAATTATCCAGCTTTAACATGCTCCGGAACAGCCATTTTGAAAATTGTGCATTTGTTGACATTTGACATTGACATGAATTTTAGCTTTTATCATGGACAATTTGACACATATAAAATTTCCAAATTCAAAAATTAAACAATAGAATGATGCTTTTGGGTACCAAAGACGTTATACCCAATAACGCGAATCGTTTTTGACAGATACTTATTGCTCCTAGAACAGGCTTAGAAATTACAATTTTTTGTAATTTTTCACATTTTCAAGTGCGATTTTGCTCACCCAAAATTTGAGCTATTTTGTGTTTATAATTTGCATGACTCTTATACCAAAAGGCAAAACAATATACTACGCCATTTGTCCGGGAAAATAATTAATTTATATGACCAACCCTAATGCACAGTGTAACTAGCGGCCGGGGCAGCGGTTTAAATTGAATATCTCTGGTTATAGAAGTCCTAAAATAATAATAATAATAATAATAATACCAGTATGTAGCCCATGAATAATGCTTTCGGATGATATAATAATGTGTTATTATTTTTGAACAAACTATGACCTTTGAGGACACTAATATGACTTAACATTCACACCAGGGGCGCGGTGGTTAGTAATGAAGCATATCGCACTGCTTCTTTTCCGTCTGTAATTGCCTAATACAAATTAATTCGCCGCTAGTTACAAGATACATTATGTGAAAACAGGTTCACAAGGTCTTCGGTCCCATATTGACCAATAAAGTCATGTAAATTACTTGATATCAGATGCATTGTATCTAAGAGTCACACGAGGAGATGCGTTGCAGAGAAGTATACCGGGCACAGTTAAAAGGTACTTATCCCGCCATTGGCTGGGGTTGGACGAAAAACGCCCCCCCTCAGGGATTTTCACAATAGCTCACAAACGAACAGCGTTATCAACGCTTAACTTCTTAACGCCAATTTGGCGTCTTCATGCAAATTAAAAAAAATCGTCTTCATTTTTTCGAGTTACATCGAATTTAGTGACGTCACTACACACCACTTTTGCGCAAATATCAGCTAAGCTTTAACAGACTGTAAATAGACCATTCCTTACACAAAATGTAACTAAAAGAGGTCAAAAGACAGAAAATTACAAGGGGAAGAAAATGTCTATCTCTGATTTTTGAAAACTTTGGATTTTGACCCCTGAAAAACAAAATGTATATTTTTTTTTAAAGGTCCACAAAATCAACATTTTTTAAATGTTAAAAAACCGGAAGATATGTAAGCGAACCACATATTTACATCACCCAAACTGAATTTCAAAGCCATGTCTCTTTTTTAAATCACTGATTGCTTCCCAAGTATGATTACCTTATGACGTCACTTTTTGAAAGTACGTTTTGGGGGCTTTATCGACCAGATACATAAAACATAATGGTACCTAACTGTGTTGCTAAGGCAAACTGGATTTAATAAACGCATTTTTTTATTTTATTCTATATTTTTTTCAAATTTGACACACTTAGACTGACCTTGACCTTATATCGGGTCAGATCTGAAAATGGCTGATATAAATCGAGTTATTTTGTGTAATATAACCTAAAACATGTGTCGCATGAATTCTCTTGCAATTAGCACCCTTAATTTGACCGACCTTGACCTTGAACTATGGCCGAATTTTTACTTTCGCTTATACGAGGAATGCCAAATATACACTGAAAGAGCACTTTTGTGCGATTTTTCGTCCCAATATACGGCTCTTGGATGGAAGTATGGGCTCAAAAACTTAAAATAATTACCATTTGACCTTTCACTGACTGTTTACCTGACAATATGGACCTTATTATATTAAGTTTTGAGTAACGCCCTAAAGAGTGATCTCGTTGCGAAAGACTTCGTTTCCGTCTTGCACGTTCTCCGGCTGCGATTACTGGTTCGGGAGATAACGAGGGGGGTGTTTTTCGCCCCCCCGTGGCGTTCGGCTGAGACCCCAGCCAATGACGGGTTAACTGAATAGAGTCTTGTCTGAAAATACGCATTTTCTTGTTACTAATAACTGCATGGTCACGTTAGGCCATTTTTTTCGGTACTACAATAGCTGTATGATATTAATTTGTCATCAAGCAAAAGTAAAAAGGTCAGATTATATTACAGACTCAGTTATATTCGGGAAAGGTCATGGCACCACGAATGCGGTTGAGGGTAGTGTGAGGTCTTTTTGCCTTTATTTCGATTATTTACCTTTCTTCAATTTCTGTTGAAATTGACAAAAATAATTTGTGTTTAGGGCTTTTGAGTGAGCACTTGAACAGTTTACCCAGGTGTGCAAGCCGTGTTCACTCACCACGAAAAGGAGACTGAGTGCGGCCACGGCGACTCAAGGCGAAGAAACGGGAGGTCAGACCCATATTAGTAGTTAATAACTACTTATCTGGGTCAATAACTACTAATTAGTGACGCATATGTGTTTATAGTTTGTGTACATGCCTTACATGTTCATGTTTTGTTTTGTTTTCCGAGCGTGCGTATCGTTCATTGTTCTAACGGGTTTCTTTTTCATGGCTCTCGCGGTCTGAAAAGCCATCTCATTGAGACCGTCTCGAAATACATACATGCATACATACATCATGCCAGTCTTACATTACCATACCAATTAAAACAAATTGTTACAATGCATATGTGCATTTTGTTCACACAGCACATTACACGTCAACACAGTTTCCAAACGTCCAGTGTTTAAAGTAGTGATTTGGTAGGATATATGAGACGTCAGAGCAATCTTCGGCAGAGGTCTCTTCGTCGGATGTGTCGATGGCCGTCTCGGTAGATGATGGTGAGTCGTCGCTGTCGTCACTGACACAAGTTCACGCATATTAGCCGTTTTCACGAATGTTTTTTTTAGCCGGTAGTACCCGGTAGCACCCGGTAATATCTCGTGTGTTTTGGGTAATAGAGTCTAGGAACATCGCTTTTTCCAGATATTTTTGATAGAAATTGAAACTTTATGAGTTCATGTACAATTATCTGCTCTTACAATGCAAATTTTTACGTTAGTTTGATTTGTATAATCTTATTCTTAAACACAAAGTACCGGGTACTACCGGGTACTATCGGCCCGGTAGTACCCGGTAGTACCCAGTATTTTTTTTTTCTGAATTCGATTATTCAAAGAAAACCAACGGAAAATTTCGCATTGTAAGAGCAAATAGTTGTATATGAATTAATCAAGTTTCAACTGATACCAAACATATCTGGAAAAGCCGTGTTCCTAGACTCAGTTTATCATGCCGGTAGTACCCGGTAGTACCCAGCTTATTGTGTTCATGAATTTAATTATGCAAAAAAAAATGAAATTTCAAAATTGTAAGAGCATATAATTGTACCTGAATTTATAAACTTTCAATTGATACAAAAAATATCTAAAAAAAGCCGTGTTCCTACACTCAGTTACCCACAACGCACGAAATATTACCGGGTACTGCCAGGTACTACCTGGTACTACCAGGTAAAAATACATGTTTCGTGAAAACAGCTATTGGCGCCGCTCTCGCCAGCGCCAATAGGTACCGGGCGCGCCGTCGGCAGCCCGCGAGCCGTGCTCGGATCACCTCCAATGCGACCTGGACAGCAAAGTCGCAAAGAAACGCAGACGAAACTTGTGCCTCAGACTCAGGAAACTCTTGGCTACAAGCCAACAATAGACATTAAGAGAGCCAATAAGCGCCAAACTTTGCCGACTTAGTTAAAAAGTAGATACTAAATGCAATTTTCAAAAACAATGTTGCTTTAAGTTTGATCTTGTCAGATTCAGTCACTAGAGATATTCTTCATTTTTATATTATAAATGACGCTAAATACCATGAGTTTGTCTGTCAACACTGAGCAAATATATTTCCTTAAAAAGGTATGTCTACAGTGACGAATGAAGCCAGAGAAACGTTATAACGAATTCAGTGCATCTCGCAAGCCTGATAAGAGAGCTGACTTTAGGCCTTTGTTGTGACTGAACCGATTGACTTTGAATAAATGGAATGGTGTCCTTGCATGTATTGTACACCTATCTGTTGATTGATACATTAATTATATAAAAAATATGATAGTCGATATCAAATGCTTTTTGGTCGCTTCTTCGCCCGCTTGCGACACTGTGCAATGACTAGTGGAAAAGCGGCGGCTGAGGGGTCCCTATTCAAACACTTAATTCGAACACAATAAGCCCATGAGCCCAGTCGTTGCAGAGTTTGTGCGACAAAACACCTTTCAACACCTCTCACGCGGCACGCGCCACTCGCAGTGGTAGTCACCCACATGTGTCGGCACTGGTAAAAAAGGGATTGGTTGGATGAAGCTACTCAGCAATGAAGCCCGTTTGTCAATGGGACGTGCGGTTGCAAAGATATGAGCTTCTCAAAAACGTCGCCACGGGTCGGATCGAGTCAGGTTTTGTCTGGTTGGATCGGATCGGGTCGCTTATAATAATATTTTCCCATATATGTACCACACGTGGTAAGGCCCGTATAGGTATTATCGACCGCACGCACGTCGCGTAAAGACGAGCGAGCTTTTCGCGCTCGCTCGTAATAACAGATCCTGAATGTGATTTATCATCTCTGATTTATCTACTCACTTTAAGTATTTTTGCTATTGGAAGATGCTTCTGAAAATTCCCACGGGATTTCTCTGTCTTTTTTGTAGACAGTAAGATGAACAACATAAAAGACAAAATGCGCCAGTCAAGGCGCCAGTATTTGCATTAGCTGTCGTGCTTTAAGTATGCAGCCCAAGGTATGGTCAATGCAAATAAAGAATTTAAAATGGTTTTACAAGCCACAGCTTCAAATATTATCTCACTGACTAACAAATGAACTTGTTATAGGCGACCATGAAGAAAAGTGCAGTCTTTGGTAATGCTTTGGCAGTGGCAACTTCGTGTGTATCATCACAGCTAGTTCGGGCACAATGCTGAGAACGTCCGTGTTACAAAGTAAGAGATATTGTACAGCTGAGAAGGTGAGCATATAACTTTTTTGTCTCAATTGTCAGACATCGTGAGCTAATTTTAAGCAGGTGAAATTATTTGAATCTTTCAAATTAAATGCATGCACTATGTCAAAATCATTGTTTTCAAACATGTCAGGGTATAATTACTAATGACTATGCAACACGCAAGCACAGCTTTATTTATTATCTTACGTGCATTTGTTTTTCAGGTAATCCATGTTAAAAGGATTCTGGTTATGCCTGAAAAGATTCCCCAAACCAGATTTCGTCATCTTCGCTTGCGTTGCTGTACTGGTTATTACTTTTGGGAAGGCAGTGGACAATTTTTGGAGGGACCAAGCAGTGCAGGTAAGCACAAAATGAATAGTTAAACACATACATAAGACGTATGATTAAGCTTACGCTGCTGTTTACTGAATAATCTTATTTCTTGACAAATATTTTGGCAAAACCCTTGATTTGGGTATAAAGATTTTGTAGATATAAAGCTGTAAAAATACAACAAATTGGAATATTGCATCTCAATTGGGCTTAATGATCCATGTAATGATGAATGATGTTTTTTTATAAATTTAGTCCGAATGTTTTGTATGATTTTTTTGTTTGTTTTTTTATTTGCGATTTGATTTGATAGGATTTGCGAGGTCAGGACCCACGCTAAGCAGAGCTTGTTGCGCAGGCCCTGACCCCACCACCCGATCGTACAATTCCTGTTGGTCGGCAGAATTTAGAGACGAAAGTTTTACGTGACCGACATACCTGGATACGGTCCGCCCCGCTCACTGACGTCACCTGGCCTTGAGTGCCACCGCTGCCACCGGCCGCAGGCAATCCCAGTCAGGAGAAAATAGCGAGCGCCAAAGCGACTCAAACCCGGGCTGCCACTACCGGGATAGGTCAGAAGCCCAGCGCTCTCCCGACTGAGCTACAGGGGCGGACAAAATGAACGCTATTGAACGCTCCATGATCATGGCTTTTCAGTTATTCATCTGATAACGACAGACACATAACAATACACGAACAGCATGACAATATACACCAAAAACATAGCATTATGGCAATCAGCACTCTTCCATAAAATTAAGGAGCAGGGGCGGTGCCAGCGGGGGGGGGGGGCGACGCAGGGGGCGCGTCCCCCTATCCCGGTTTAGCCTGGGGTCTGATCTGAACACCTTTGACAAGAGGGCGTTAAACGCCCCCTGGCTACAAGGATGCAGGAACCAGGGGGCAGGGGGGGTGGCTGCGCCCCCAAACAAAAACGTTTTTTTTCGAGGAAAGGCGTCGCCCTCCCCCCCACTTTTCTGAGGATCTATTTCTTCTGTTTTCAGTTTTGTATTAATAAAATCGTTGAAAAGTAACCACATAAATGTGACAGATGTAAGTACTTGTTCATTGTTAAACGCTTGTAATGTATAGGTAGGGATCTAGTTATGATTACATTCCAGTCGAATTTGAGGCTGTTTTGCCATTTTAAGGATAGTTAAACTGAATTGGTAAAAACTCAGAAAATTGGTTTAGGATATTATCAGCACCGTAGACGTCAACTTTTTAGTTCCAAACGATCCAATAACGTACGGTAACTTTAATGACGTCAGCAATTTTAGAGTTTTGCACTTCGGGATTAAAGTTACGATTGCAATGATTATGCTGATTTTTGCAACCTATGCATATTTGCTTCTCGATTTGTGTTTTGTTTTAATATCTTCACACACAAATGGTGTCAATTTGAACGAAAAAATCACAGTTTTATTTTGAGAGTCAAAACCTCAAAGTTTCACAAATCTTATAAAACCATTTTAATGAAAATGATATTTCCTTTCTTTTCACGTCTTCTGCTAGCCACTGACTTGAACACTCGATTTTCCACGATTTTGCAAGTACTTATTGTTTTTCAATGAGGATTATCACGCCCATAAATATTCACGACATTATACAAATGTGTTTCCATATATTTGATAACAAGACCTAAATATGTTACCTAAGCCATAACTAATTTAAGGTGAGGTCTTTTATATGGTTGCCCCCTTACGAATTCAAAGGGGCACGGTGCCCCGGTGCCCGCCCTCGTTTTGCCACCTATGATTCTGAGGATACGCAAGATTGCAGCCCAATTCCTTCTGGATCATGTTATCATCGGTCATTCCTGAAGATCCACGTGCAATTTGTGTTAAGTGACCTCTACAGGGTCAGCCGAGGTCATCCGAGGTCACCAACAATTTTTGTCCTTTGCTCTCGATGAAATCCAGTTAACCCGCGCCCCCCAGCTGAGTGGGCGTTCCGGCCGGTCTAGCCTCGCGAAACTCTAAATAGTAAATTACAGAGTTTGGAAACTAAATGTATATTAATAGACTGGAAAATCTTCATGGATCACGAATATGACATTGATTTGATCGTTACATGTTTTGTTTTCGTATAATAATTGGACGTCAAACACAATAGTTCACGTCACCATTACAAACTGATTATTCACAGGCGATTTAAATGTTCTGGAAAATGTGATGATGAGGCAATATGTATGCATTTTCCGCACCAAATGTGTTTTAGTGTGATATACTGATATATTGTCGTGCATATGGTAGTTAGATCAAGAAGATTGAGCAAATAAATAAGCCAAATAAATATTAAAGATATCGCCCTATCTCTGTTGATGCCTATAATTTCATAATTAAATTCGATAGAACCGATATACAAACTATCTCGAGGTAGCGTATCAAAACAAGCACCAGAATGTAAACCTAATTATTATCTAACTGGTCAAACTCTAAAAAGTTGTCCGAACTTGCCCCAAAGACTTTTATGTAACATTTTGTAAAAAAAAATACTTAAGCGCCCGGGTGTAGGAGCTTAGCCTATGGTTATTAATCCACGCTCGCATTTGAAGGCATTTTTTCAATTATGGCATAGAAACACCACCAACCCAGAGCAGATACATTAGTAGAGTTGGCAGATACATTAGTAGAGTTGGCAAAATTTGATATTTTTTACCTAGATCCCACTCGGTCTTAAAAGCAGAGGTGAAAACGTTTGTGAACGCGCTATCGACCGTTTGCGGCAGAAAATTGTTATTTTTTTGGCAAAATGCGACAGATTCTGCATTTTCTTTATTATTTCAGAAACCATGCCTGCTTTCTTCCGTAGAAAAGTTTTCACTAATCAAGACAAAATGATGAATCCTGCTTCAACTTTATTTCATTGAACTATTATTCGGCAGTAATTTAGTGGCGAATGGTGTCAAGAAAAAAAACGTTCAACGCGCAAACGAAATGCATTGGTAGGCCGTTTGCGGTTTGTTTGCTGTCGCACTGTCGCTCGCGACAAAATATTTTTCCGACCTTGATTTCAATTCATTAAATACTGGGCGGAAAGAATCAATCCAACAAGCACTGCAGTAAATTGTATGACGTCATGGGTAACACATTATTGCTTTGCCCATTGGTCTTGGTATTCGAATGAAGCAGACCTGGCGGGCGTTATTCGTCAAGCGGAGTGACTTAGAAAGACCATTCACATATCAGCAAAGGCCAAAGCTAAGTTTCCAACAGGTTGTAATGCTTGGCATTTGCATTGGTGTTGAACGCGTTGCTTATTGCTGTTTTAATATGCTGTTGTATAGTTTATTTTGAAGAAGTCAATTCAAAGCGGAAATGTAATTTTGGGAAAAAGCAACATCCCAGACCCCCATCTAGAAGACGAGTTGCCTGTGCCGGTGGCAAGGCTATATAACCGTCTGTGGTTACCCATTGTAATTATGAAAGAGAGTCGAAGAAGCTTTGAAAGTTACACAAACGCTATGCAACTTAGTGCTTAAGTTAGTTTTATAATTCCAGCTTTGGTGCAGGGGTCAGTGGTATATGTAGTGTACCAAACAAGGTGGATAATATTTCAGCAACGCACCTCTCAATGTATTGGTTGGTAGCACTCCAAAGGTCTCTAGATGGAGATATCCCCAAATTATCAAGATTATTCAACCATCTAGATTCATCTAAAAAATTATCCATATTTATTATTAAGAGCTGCGTTTTTTACCTCCATTCCTTTTGTCAGCCACGCCCGAGCTAATCCTGACATGCTAATCCCTAACCACACGATAGGGATTTGTTGAAATGCTGCTGGAACGGCGGCACTACATAAACTCCATTATGCCAGCGGAACTAGGCTTGAATGGAGTTTGAATGACGCAGCCTCTGCCAGCATTTATACAAAATCATAGTTCTAAATAATAACTCTTTATTTTGTTTTTGATGATTCTTGATAGTTATACAATTTTGAGTATTCAGGCTGTCTCCAACTAGAGACTTTTGGGAGAGCTACCAACCAACAAATGGGGAGGTGCGTTGCTGAAGTATTACCACAATATTAATCCATTTTCTTAGAACTGATCAATCATTTTGCATTTATATGAACCTTCTAAGTGATTCTAGCCAGGATGTACCTGATAAAGCTGCTCATTTCTGAATTATATATGATAAACATTACATTTCACTCTTGTTATTCACCTGTGGTGATGAAGTGCAGATAATCCTGAAATATCTGCTAGTGATAAATTAGGTACTTAAACCAATGCTGACCATTTTTAAAAGGGTCTATTCACAGTAATATTGATTGTATATCAGAGGTGATCGTCTGAACTGTTAAATGAACACTGGGTAGTAAACCGAAAAGCCAGTTTGATCCATTGTCAAATATTTGTTAAGACATTGAAATGTGTGACATTTGCATAAGTTAAAAGCTGCAAGTTTGTTAAATTGTTATTTTAAGTTCCAATAATTGTTCTGCATTCATTTCATGTTCACGACTAATTAAATATATATATATTAGCTGTGCGGGGCAGAACCAGGGCATCCCCCCCAAAAAAATGGTCTGAAATCTGAGCTAAATTGTCACTTTTCCTGACATAAAAGAAAATCTAATCAACTTTTTTGAAGTAAAGTTGGTGTTAAATTAGTTATCACTTGATATGCAAGCGCAATCAAATGCGTTTTTTATAATTATGTGATAATTTGTGGACTTTTGCCCTCCAAAGGCAAAACCACTGCTAGCCCCTCCCAAAATACTGTCCTGTATCCACCCCTGTAGCTGTTTATCACAATATGCAGTCCTTATTTGGATTGACAATACTTAAATGATTGATGTCTGTTTCCATTTACTTGTCAACTAGGGACGTAGCTTCTCTAAACAAAGTTTGGGGGGGGGGCCTGAGCTGGG
Organism: Semibalanus balanoides; assembly: GCA_014673585.1. Classification (NCBI taxonomy): domain Eukaryota; kingdom Metazoa; phylum Arthropoda; class Thecostraca; order Balanomorpha; family Balanidae; genus Semibalanus; species Semibalanus balanoides. The sequence continues at coordinate 24,979 of VOPJ01004585.1, forward strand.
ACAAATTGCTTAAAATACCATACAAATAGACAAAATACACATTTCTTCCCGGATTTGACCCAGTTTCTCGTCCAAGTTGCAGGGCCTTCCCCTCCCTTACTCAATATGAAACTACACCCTTCTTCTCAACATTTAATGCTATTTTTGCCAAACAATACATGCTTGTGCATTAGTGGAGAAGATAGTATGGCAGTTGTGGCCAGTGCCACATGAATATTAAAATTTGTGTAATGCAAATGTATCTTGTCAAGCTATGATAATCAATAGCACTAGAATACCCTTTGGCCACACCAACATTGGGAGCAATTATCCACTCATTTGCTTATATTTGTATTGGTTAATATCATTAATGTGAGTGAAATTTAAATAATGAATAACACAAAGCTTGTGATGCTGCTCAATCTACCTTTGGTGTTGCCAGACCTCCCTTCCACATGCTTGTGCATGTTTATAAGATACATGATGGTAGTAGAAACCTGACTTCATTTATCAGATGAGAAAATCAGCAAAATATGTATGTCTTAATCATGTACCATTATCCATTTGTAATACACCCAGTTCACCAGTGAAGATTTATTGTGTGCAGCAAAAGCCAGCCTTACGTATCCTCTTACAAAACCCACTATTTGGCTAACGAGAGGAAGGCCAATTTGCACATGAGCTTGAACGAAGGTACTTTGTGAAGTCGAATGCCTAGATGTATGCTAAGTTACATGCGAGGCTAGATGGCTGAGACTTCTTCACATGATACAAGTCGACACGCGCATTTCCTTGCCTAGCCGCCCCATCTAGCCATGGTCTATCACGCCACAGCCAGCCACAGCCACTCCCAAATGTCAATGGCTGGCCGTTGGCCAGCCGTGATAATTTTTGTAAACTCATTATGTGTTTATTTTTAGTCTACTGTTATGACAACATGCCAAGGCTTCTTTTAACCATGACTGGTTTGATGAGATTGATAACAAAATATATCCAGGAGGCATGTTTTAGGCATTTCATAGGCGTACGCAGCCACAGCCGTAGCCATAGCCATGATCTAGAGATTTTTCAGTCCGGCCCACCCCATTAGCCGTGGGGCTCGGCCAGCCATGGGGATAGCCGCCCCATGTATACCTCTACTGTACACAATGCACATTATCTCATCATACATCATCATATTATCAAACTCACCATGCGTATTTGCATTGCATGCCATAAGCCATTGGCCTGGCAGGCTATGGTTTGGTTAAACTTTTAGTCCACCTCTTTAGCTCACTGGGAGAGCGCTGGTCTTCTGACCTATCTCAGTAGTGGCAGCCTGGGTTGGAGTCGCTTCGACGCTCGCTATTGGCTCCTGACTGTGATGTCCTACGGCCGGTGGCAGCGGTCACACTCAAGGCCAGGTGACGTCAGCGAGCGGGGCGGACCGTGTCCAGGTATATCGGACACGTACAGTTTTCGTCTCTAAATTCTGCCGGCCAACAGGAATTGCGCGATCGGGTGGTGAGGTCAGGACCAGCGCAACAGGCTCTGCTTAGTCTCTGCAACAGGCTCTCCTGACCTCGGAAAGCAATCCATGCAAAACATTCGGACTACATTTATTTTTAAAAAGCTAAGCTAGTTACACAATTACTGGATGATGTGAGTGAATGCTGATCCTGTCAATTTGCTCAAGTCTAGTTATTGCATTTTTCAGGATGAAAGTTTCATAAAATATTGTATGCTTAAACTATTTATGTACAGGGAGTATGGGTAGCGTAGCATGCCAATGCAGCCAAATAACGGATATATCAGTATGGGCATGACATTAATGCTTTGAGAAGTAGGCTCTTTTTCCCACGAACTCAGAAGCGCGTTTTACCGGGGATGGCGCTTTTTTCATGGCTGTGAAATGTGAGCGGTGGGCCCAAAACTGGGCCTGGGGGGGGTCCGGGTCAGTGGAATTTGTTTTTTATATGTTTTGTGTTCATGTATTACCTATAAATGTCAGAAATATTGTGCAGCGTGCACACTGCATATGTGCCATGTCATCTTACTTTTATTGTATATTGTTGTTTGTAAATTTGTTGCTCGATTGATGTAAAAATACATGATATGTTAATATTGTACGCCTTACATGCAATTTCTATGTACTCTGGATTTGGTTAATGCGACAGCTCCGCCTTTGGCGAATTTCGTTTGCGACAGCTTCAGCGTTTTTTTCACTCTGCCCAAAAGCTGAAAATGGGCCTGGTTATACCTACTGCAAGGCAAGTTAAGACCCAGTGGACCCAAATAGCAAAGTATTGTCTCGCAAAATGATACTGACAAACCTGCACTCTTCAGGTAGTGTAAGTAATTTCACTGAAAGTGAAAATTTTGTGTGAACAAAGTGAAAAGTGAAAGTAAAAAAGTGAAAATTTCAGTTAGGTATGCATGCGTACATACATGTGGTCAAATGTACATCTGCTGAACTTGAAGCATCAATTATCTAATGACATGACACAAAAATGAGTTTGTACAATATTACTGGAACAGAGCTGTCAAATTTTGATTTTCAATAGCGAACACTTCGAAAAATATTAACGTGTAATCTGAAACGAGGGCCTCGAAATACCTAGGAATATCTATATGCCATATTACACAATACACAGTGCACTGCGCATTTTTAAGACATTCGCATTCACACGATTTGATGGCATGCAAGTCATTGATACGCGCTCAGAGGTTACCTAATGATCAATGACCTTGAACTCGGGTACCAGTGCCTGCCTTTCGTCACAAGTAACACGCCCGTTTTGAAATCGAAGCTAGCTCAATCAGGGGCGAAACGCCAGGGGTTGTGGTCAACCGCTCCTCCCTAACCCATACCAAAGGTATTATGCTCTCCCCGTGCGAGGGTTAATACCATAAAAATCAACAAAATGTATATTTCCTCACGGATTTTACCAACTTCCTCGTCCTATTGGGGGGAGGGGGGAGGGGGGGGGGGTGCTGAAGCAAAGTTGAGGTACTGAAGCCCCCTCACATGGATAGGAAACAACACCCTGCCGGCCTGGTTGAATGTAATTTAGCCTACGAAATCTCGCGGTCGTCACGTACTTGCTCATACTTGAAAAAAATATCGACCTATGACGAACAATTGCAATCACTGACTGAGTATGCACTATTACTATATGAGACGAAAAATGCCAACGAAACATAATTTGAAAATGTAATGTATCCAGACATGTGATTTATTCAAATTGTAATGAATGATTCAATCATGATTCACCAGCAAAAAATGATTCAATCATGATTCAATCAATCAACATTACCACCGATGAATGATTCACAGTGATTCACAGGCTTACGTGAATCAATCATTAACGATTCATTCATTTAATACATGATTCATTCATTCAATGAATGATTCATTCATTCAATGATGATTCATTCATTCATTGCATGAATTAATCATTCGTTGAATTTAATTCATTCATGATTCAATTCATTCATAATTGCATTCATTCATTGAATTTCATTCTATCCTTGTATTCCATCATTCATATTTGAATTCATTCAATTCATTGAATTTTCATTCATTCATTGAATTTCATTTTATTCATTGAATTTCCATTCATTCATTGAATTTTCATTCATTCCAATAATGATTCATTCATTCAAATGAAATTAATACAGTGCTAATGAATGTTCATGCATCAATAAATGATTCATTCATTCGAGAGAGAGTCAGCATTCAATGAATATTCATTCATTCAAATGAATGTTTCATGAATGAAGTTAATTCCAAATTAATTTACATCGCCGGAAGTGCAAATAACAGTGCATATATTTCGAATGAGGTTGTTTACAGACCAAATGAAGGTGCTGAAAGTGATCTTGACATGTGTTCATTGAGTTTGATGCCCCTGAAAATTTTCCGGAATAGCGAAAAAAACGGCTGGGCGCTGCGCCACCAAATTTTGCACAGCTGTTTGAACATCAATTGCCCACACTTTGACAAAATTTACTTCAGGTCATCTGAGGTCAGGTCACCAGGTCACTTTAACCCGCGCCCCACTGGGGGGTGTTCGAACACCCCCCTCATGTTTTATCAAAATAACGGAAAAACGGCGGCGCGTAGCGCCGCCAAATTTGGCGTAATCCAAACATTTTGTGAAAATTCAAGTTTCGTGTCAGGTCAGGTCAGGTCACCAGGTCAGGTCAAGTGACCCTACCAACTTTCAATTAAAATCCTCTGATTAAGACTGTCAATGCACATAAAGCTCTCAAAGGTGTAATACATCATTGCATTAAGTAAAAGTGAAATTGCATGCAAATGTCAAGGTCAAGGTCAGGTCACAAAAGGTCACTGTCACGAAGAGGTCAAAGCAAGCCTGTGACACATGTTTTAGGGGTTATTTTGCACGTAAGAATCGATAGAAACAGTCATTTTTACAACTTGACCCCGTCATAGGTCAAGAATCAGTCATCTAAGGTCAAAACTGAAACTGCGAATATGAATGAACAATGCATGTTCTAGGTTAGTTTTGTCTCAATAACCTAAAATGACATTTATATATCTGATCAGGTCAAAAATCAAACGTTATTTTGAAAAATGATGTCATTACCTACCTTATGCTTGGAGAGCAATCAGTCACTGAAAAACGAAGCTATTACGTTGAAATTCGGTCTGGGTATTCATAACACTTGGTTCTCATAAATTTATTCCGGTTTTTTAGATACCTTTTAAATTTTCAATTTTGAAGAAAATTTTCTGAAAAAATCAGTTTTTTGGATTTTGGGGGGTCAAAAACCCAAACTTTTGGAAATCCAAATTGCCATCTTGTAGAGAATTAAATTTCCTTTCTTATACAGTTTTGCGTTTGCGATTTTTTAAAAAGCTATGTTTTCTAGCGATGCATCAACATTTATCGTTATTCAACCAAAAAATGGCAATACATGAACCGTAATCAAAAACGTCATTATCTTCCAAGTTCTAACTTTTTCGAATGATTTGTTTTTAGGTAGACGTCAATTGATGCCTGGATAAGGTACTGAAACTTTGCGTCGTTATCTTTTACCGTTTTCAAGTTATTGCGGAAATACGTGAGGGGGGTAATATTTACCCCCCCTACGCCGCGCGGGTTAACTTAGATAAAGACGTTTCGTCGGGTATCGGCTTTGTGGAGCCACAGAACATATTTGATAACTCAAATACTTTTCGATATATCGAATGAAATATGCGGCTAGGTCCCATTGAGAGACCAGTTTTCAGCGAATTAACACGTAAAACTAGGAGGAACATGTCGGATATAACTAAAAAACGCGGGCACAGCTACATTTACACACTACATACACACAGCACAGATAGAACCGTGGAAGCAGCACGGTGTGATTCAATTTTTTTTTCTTTCTCTCTGATTTCATAGAACATATTTGATAAGCTACATAAATGTTGTGCAATCAGCTAAAATTTGAACTAAACGGTCGCATTCCCTATGGTGGTGGTCCCACCCGGTTGGCTGGCCGCCGGTCGCTAAGACCGCGTTTGACACACCATGCTTTTCAATGTTTTATTTGTTACCATAGCCGTTTTCACGATGGATTATTTTGCGCGAAATGTTTTAAAACATTTTAAAATGTTTAAAAAAAGTATTAAAGTTTTAGTATTCGAAATATTCCAAAAAAATAAATTACTGATTTAGGCGATATAATATCATTATTCAAGAGTGATGGAAACATGAAATGAGCTCATTACAAGATTATGATACAATTGTCAGTTTCTAAAAGAATATATGCGTCTAGAGTCCATTTCGTTCAGTGAGGCATAACCGCAATATTAGTTACTCAATCTGGCAGCGTCAAATGGATCACAGGTCTGGCCTTCGCATGGCGCAATAATGCGCTAGAAACGATCGCTGCCAGCGAGTCCATTATGAATCAAGGTGAGGTCGGTTTGTTGAGCGACCAAAATAGCGTGCCCGATATTAAAATGTTTCGGAGTCTTTTGAAAAGTTTCCCGTAGGTGAAGATCACAATTAACCCATGCATGATTACTTGCTAATTCCACCAAACCGCAATTTTTGTAACATATTATGATTCTTACCAAATATTACAAAATTATAAGACACATTTCAAGACAAAAATCGTTTGCAAAAGTTATGTACTTAAGGAATGGAAACGTATACTAAAACTTTCATACTAAAATATTTTAAAACATTTTAAAATGTTTTAAAACATTTCACGCAAAATAAGCCATCGTGAAAACGGCTAATGTTAGATCAACTTGAAAAATTACCTCATGTCAAGGTCAAGCGATGATCTTAGAAGGTCATGTTGCATATAAGGAGACGTGTCTGGACGAGACAAACGCGATAGTGATAGTTTCACTTCTCTATCTTTATCACGTCGAGAGTTATTGACGAAAAGGTGTTGGTGACCTTGGATGGCCTCAGATGATCGCGTATGGGTCACTGAACAAAACCTGCTTTTGGATCATACATAATATCCGCTTCCCGGACCAAAGTTCGTAAACATAAAGTTCGTAATGGAAAAAGTTCGTAAGCAAAGGTCGTATGCAAAAGTTCGTATCCGGATAAAGTTCGGTATGAGATAAAGTTCGTAACGGCCAAAGTTCGTAATGAAAAGGTTCGTATCGAATAGGTTCGTATTCAAAAAGTTCGTAACGGAATAAAGTTCGTATGCATAAGGTTCGTATGCTTAAGTTGTAAAGGAAAAGGTTCGTAAATGGAAAAGGTTCGTAAAAGCAAAAGTTCGTATGCCTAAGGTTCGTATCGATAAAGGTTCGTATGGATAAAGTTCGTAACGGCAAAAGTTTTCCGTAAATGGAAAAGGTTCGTATCGGAATAAGGTTCGTTTCAAAAAAGTTCGTAACAGATAAAGTTCATATGCCATAAGGTTCGTATGCTAAAGTTCGTAAAGGAAAGGTTCGATGGAAAAGGTTCGTAAGCTAAGGTTCGTATGCAAAGGTTCGTATCGGATAAGGTTCGTATGGGATAAAGTTCGTAACGGCGAAAGTTCGTAATGAATAAGGTTCGTATCAAAAAAGTTCGTAACGGATAAAGCTCGTATGCAACAGGTTCGTACTTCGTATGCTGGTTCGTAAGGAAAAGGATCGTAATGGAAAAAGTTTGTAAGCAAAAGTTGTTATGCAATGGTTCGTATCTGGAAAAAGTTCGTATAGTAAAGAAGTTTCGTAAAAGTAAAGCTAGCAACGGAAAATGTTTAGTAATGATGCTTTATCGACCTTGCTCGCTCCACCTCGTAATGCCGATAGATGGATGGAGAATTTGATTGACATATGAGGCTTTGTTCGCGTCTAATAATATGATTGGCTTACGTGACGTCACACCCTTCGGTGACGTCTCGTAAGTTATACTTCATAATTTAATACTATATAATGCTTTTTCACGCCTCACGCAACCACGCATCACCTACATACCACCCAGACGCGATCAGTGTCACGGGAGGCCCACAGCACGCAATCTACACACCCAACCATTACGGGAGATGGTCCGCCACGTGATCAGCTCATGATCACTGTACATGAACTAGTCTACTTCCATGGGGCATCACGCACAGCGCTGTTTCCTCACTGACAACGACAACGAAAAACGCGCCACACGCACACGCCTCAGACGCAATATTCATATGACGCAGCTAGGCGGAGATGGATCTCACTCGCGACCACCAAAAGAGACCAGGATCCCAGTGCACACGACAGCGCGCACACGAAACTCGGATGCGCGTAGTAGAATGATAGGAGACTAGTGATGTGACGACTGTGAACGGCCGTGCACAGCTTGAAGCACCCGCCCGCTGGTGGCATGTCTGATGTGCGGCTCCGTGTAGTTGTACTGTGACGGCTGTGACAGCTGTGAGCAGCCGCAGTATCCGAGTGTACCCGCTAATGAGTACTGTTACCTACTGGGTTGTTATTTCGGTCTTTCCGCGCCGGAGCATGATGATGTGACGGCTGCGTGTGACGGACCTGTGACAGGTGTGGAAGCTTTGACGCACCGCGCCCCGCTGGTGGCGTGTTGACTGTGATGGCTGTGACAGCATGTGGCACCGCGCCGGTGGTGATTGACTGTGACGGCTCGCGTGTGACGGACTGTGGCGGCCTTGTGACAGCTGTGAAGCACCTTTCGCCGCGACGTTGGCGTGTCGACTGTGACGGCTGCGGTGTTGACGGGACTGTGACAGCTGTGGAAAGCTTGTGAGCACGCGCGGGTAGCGTGAATGATTGTGACAGCTGCATGTGACGGATGTGCCCCGGCTGTGACGCTGTGAGCACCGCCGGTGGCGTGATGACTGTGACGGCTGCGTGTGAAACGGGACTGTGGCGGCTGTGACAGCTGTGAGCACGCGCGCCGTGGCTTTGGCGTGTTTGACTGTGACGGCTGCGTGTGGCGGACTGTGACGGCTTTGACAGGCTGTGAGCACCGTCCCGCTGGTGGCGTGTTGACTTGTGACGGCTCGTGGAGCTGGAACTGCTGACGGCTGTGACAGCTGTGAGCACGCGCGCCGGTGCGTGATGAACTGTGACGGCTGCGTGTGACGGACTGTGACAGGTGTGACAACTGTGAGCACTTCGCCTCGCTGGTGGCGCGCTGACTGTGACAGCTGCGTGTGGCAGACTGTGGCGTCTGTGACAGCTGTGAGCACCGTGTCCCGCTGGTGGCGTATTGACTGTGACAGCTGCGTGTGGCGGACTGTGACGGCTGTGACAGCTGTGAGCACCGCACCCGCGGTGACGTGATGAACTGTGACAGCTGTGCTGTACGGACTGTGACGGATGTGACAGCTTGTGGGGGACCGGCCCGGTGGCGTGATGAGCTGTGACGGCTAAGTTGGCGGACTGCTGGCGGCTTGTGACAGCTGTAAGCACGCACCGCGATGTTGGCGTGATGACTGTGACGGCTGCGGTGTGACGAACTGTGGCGGCTGTGGACAGCTGTGAGCACCGCGCGCGACGTGGCGTGTTGACTGTGACGGCTGCGTGTGACGGACTGTGACGGCTGTGACAGCTGGTGAGCACCGCGCTGGTGGCGGTGATGCAACTGTGACAGCTGCGTGTGGCAGGACTGTGGCGGGCTGTGAGCAGCTGTGAGCACCGCGCCGCGACGTTGGCGTGTTGACTGTGACGGCTGCGTGTGACGGACTGTGACGGCTTGTGACTTCGTTGCGCGACACGCAGTGGCACTCATTGCTTATGAACAGCCTACATGATCTGGATCAAATACAAAGTAATAAGCCATACTTTCCTATCAACCAATAAATGTGCCCTCTTGATTAGGCTTTTCCGTTGAATACGAACTTATCCGATACGAAACCTTTTCATTACGAATTTCGGCCGTTACGAAACTTTATCATACGAACCTTATCCGATACGAACCTTTGCATAAATTTAGCTTACGAACCTTTCAGTACGAATTTTCCTTTACGAACTTTAGCATACGAACTTATGCATGACGAAACTTTTTATCGTTACGAACTTATGAATACGAACTTATCGATTACGAACTTTTCCTTACGACTTTTTGCCGTTACGAACTTTATCCATACGAACTTATCCGATACGAACTTAGCATACGAACTTTGCTTACGAACCTTTTCATTGAACCTTTTCCTTTACGAACTTTAGGCAATACGAACCTTATGCATACGAACTTTAACCGTTACGAACTTTTTGAATACGAACCTTATCCGATACGAAACCTTTTCCATTACAAACTTTTGCCGTTTACGAACTTTATCATACGAACCTTATCCGATACGACCTTAGCATACGAACTTTTGCTTACGAACTTTTTCCATTACGAACCTTATGTTTACGAACTTTTGTCCGGTTACCATAATATCCTTTGATAACATTATCAAGAAGGAATTTGGCTGACTGTCATCCTCTAAAAAGAAAGCATTTTAATATTTCCCCATTGACTTATAATGGGACGTCACAAAATTGACTCGACCTCAGGTCACCAATATAGNGGCCACCTCCTCCCCCCAGGCGTCTGCACCGGCCGGCGGTGGTCTGACGGCACAGGAACTCAGGTAACGACACTGCTGAGTTGGCGATGGCAGCGACGCACGCCCCGCGGCACTGACCTTGCGGTCATTAAGTTAGCGGCAAAGGGTACGGCGGCCGGGCCACATGCCCACCCCTCCCCTTCGGTATCCGGAGCCATCGCCCGGTCAGGTCATATGTTCTACATACATAGCCGCACAAATTAAATGTCGCTTTGCTTACGTCACGCATAACGCTACTCAATAAACGCCGCTCCTGCGCCGTGAGCACACATACCCCGAGTCCTGTGGCTCTGAGCGCTTCGCTTTTCAGCACCAACTGCAGACTCGTCTAGTTGGACCTGTGTCGTCTTGGTGAATCTGGTGACGCCTGAGCTGCGCCAGGTCGACCAGCGCGTCTTAGTTCCATCCCTCCCTGTGTCTCGGCTCTGTGTGGTCCGGCTGGAGTTGAAGGCGTCCACGTCCGGCGCCGCCGACACAGGGCTCCACAGAGGACACCACCACAGCCAGCCACCAGCCGACGCAGCCAGGCGCGGGCGGAGCGCGTCACCGTGAACGCTGCGAAGATGAACACGCCCTGCAGGGTGTACAGCATGATGAAGACGTAGTAGAGCGGCTGGAAGTCGAGCAGGCCGGCCAGCAGACCGACGATCCAGGAGAGGCCCATCATCACCGCCAGACGAGAGAACAGGCGCAGGTGTTTCTGAAACAGAACAATGCGAACACGACTCTGAAGGATCCGCAACAGCCGCGTCATCGCACGGTGGCAACACAGCACCGACACGAATTGGTATTTGTCCATAATTTCACGATACTATTTTATATTTTATAATGTAATTTATCATCTGCAGTTTGTTTTTAGCGAAATATCCTGCCTCTTTCAAAAGATGTTCCCCATTCTACGAAGGGTCTTGTCACAACTCACTATCGGTTGTTGGGCGGCATTGGCAGAGGCTGATCCCATTCTTCGTATGAGCCGTGCTATGGCAGCGTAAAGCGCCGCATTGGCTGCCATGGTAACGGCCAGTGGAGCGGCGAAGAAGATGGCGAGCGGCCGGCGGCGGCTGAACCAGCAGAGCGGCTCACCGAACCCGGGCCGGTACGGCGGCGGCACGGCCGGCATCTGGTCAGCCAGCACGGCCGCCGCCACCACCACCGCCGTCAGCACCCACACGTACAGGGTGTACAGGGCGAACCGCCGCAGGCGACGGCCCCGGGTCACCTGTAGCTCGCTGCTGGCCCGCCTGTCGACCAGTGGGTTCACACTTAGATGGACAACGTACCGAACAATCGATGATGCTTAATTTTATCGAACCATATTTGAAATGACAAGGTTTATGATACTTGTGTTGATATAACTTTCACCATGAAAGCACAAAGTCACCACTCTGAATGCTGGAGTCCCTACCTGAGAGCCATGAAGACGTCAAAACCATGACATTGGTCCAGAACATCGATGCTTCCAGAGCAGCAAGCGTTACAATGGCTATCTGCTTGCAGCCAGACGTTCCTTGCTCCTGCGTCTCCGAGACCAAGAGGCAGAGATAGCCAATCAGCAGACACACAGCCAGTGACGTCACGCACATGCCGGGCAGGTTCCTGTCGAGGGCCCCCACCAAGAAGGCGCCGATGTGCAGCAGTAGACACAGCACGGAGACGGCCAGGCAGACGGTGGCGATGTAGGCGATGACGATGCCAAACTTGCTGTCCGGCTGGTCGGTCGCCTCCGTCACACAGACCACCAGTTGACCGCCGCACTGCGCAGCTCGTACTCGTTCGTGCTCGAACGAGCGGTCCGTGCTGCGGCACGAAGACGGAGCCGTTATCGGCCAGCTCGTAGTCGGACGCGTTCAGGTGGTGCTTGGGACACGTGACGAAGTCGGGCGTGTCTCTGGTCGCTCGACACGACCTCTGTGGAGTTGACGGCTAGCGGTGGGGTCAGCGAGTTCCTCCCCCGGTGGCAGGGGAGGTGGGATGCACCTGCCACCCTCCAGCCGGGAGCCGGGTATGTCACAGCGGACGTCCAGGCACTCATGGCCGCCGCGGGAACGGGCTCCACACCTGCCACTGTGAGGAGCAGAGACTGACGTCACCGACTGCACCGCTGCCGCTGACCGTCACGGATGTCCAGCACGTACAGGCTCGTGGTGGGGATCAGGCGGGGGCGGCCGGGAAGGTACCGGGCTTCAAAGGGGGAGAATCGGTATGCAAACAGGGCGAGATTGCGCATAGCTCGCAAGGCCCGCTCGTGCAGTTGTGAGATATCTGGGTCTCGATTTCGTCGTAAAGCGGTGCACAGCGTTTCCTCAATGTTTGGCATGTTAACAATTACACGAAAATGAACGCCTACGCAAGGAAGTTATTGGCACTAATTCATTCGGTTGGAAGGTTAGGTAACATTTGTGAAAACTTGGTGTCGTTTACATTTTCCGTGTAGACACCCCACTGACCATCATCTCGACGTACCAGGTTGTCCCATACGAAAGTCTTGTTGAGGACGGGAAGGTTTGTATCGGAAAACCAATGCAGCGAGCGAGCTTCCTTCACTTTGTCTTCTCGCACTTGACAGCCGGCGTCCAGAAGGCAGGCCTGCTGGCTGTCGTCGTGGCAGACGGCGCAGTAGTAGTTGCTGTACGTCCTGTTGGTGACCCTGCTGGTGACCAGGCAGCGCTGCGAAGGGTTCGGCGGAGGCCGCAGCGTCCTGTCGCTCGCACATCCGGCGCACCGCGCTGTCCTCCCACCGCTCCGGACACCGCTCCAGCCATGTACAGCTCCCTGCCTGACCTCGTATCGGCACACCATGTCTGGGATGAGGCGGCTCCACTGGTACCGTGTTCAAACAGCAGCTGCCCATAAAATGGCTACAATAATTGTTTTGGAAGCAAACCATGGTACGAGCAATCACCCGGCACGCAGACTCATCGTTCCTCGTTAGGTTTCGAGACGCCAGCTCATCGTTTCTTGTTAAGGTTGCGAGACGCCAGCTTCTTGTTCAATCATAAGCAACAAAGAATTTCGCAGTCGCGCGGGATTTCTTCTTCCTCGGGATAATCGTACCACGGGTAGTCGTACGAACGGATAGTTGGGCCAGCCTCGAGCTGTCGCTACCATAAGCGTCAGCAGAATGGCCAGCGTCCGAGTGTCCGCAGAGGTGACTGGTGTCAAACGTCCCGCCGACGCCATCAGGCTTAGCGAGGACCCGCCCTGGCCCCAAGGCGCCCGGGAAAACTTTTTTTGGGGGGGTTCCCCCCCCCGCGGCCCCCTCTGGACTGTGCACTGCGGTATGTGGGGCCAGAGTTTGCTGGCGGGCTCGGGTTGCCTTCCGGAAGCCTGTTAGCGTATCTGGGGCGGCGTCAACGTCTGGCAGCAGGAGTGCTATTTGGTCCGTGGCCACTGCATCCCAGCCGTACCCTGCATCGACCAACAACGTCAACACGGCGCAGTTAATGTTGGTGACGGCCACAGTAAGGATACGCAATACACATGTATATTTCTACGGAACGGCAAGATGAGCGTTTGACAGCGTTATACGATAAACATAAACGCGATAAATGGTTAAACAGTAAATGAGGAATTACAAATAGTGGTGCTAGTGCCAAAATGAATACAAGAGCCGTTTTCACGATGGATTATTTTGCGCGAAATGTTGTGAAACATTTTAACATGATTTCAAATGTTTTAGTAGTAGCCGTTTTCACTATGGACTAATTTGCGAAAAAATGTCTTAGCCCTCGCCCTACGGTGGTCCTAAAGCGACCCCCCCCCCCTGAGTTTTTTCTTGAGTAACTGTTTATACATACCGCCGATCGTGCTGAAATTTTCAGTAACTAAGTTCACAGCAATGATACTCATGCTAAAATTTGTATTAAAGTTGGTTGAACAATTTCGGAAATAATGACGTTTTAGTGACGTCATGCACGTGGAAAAGTGATAAATATTGGGACATTCGTAGAAAACAGAGCTTTGCAGCAAATTGCAAACAAAAAACGTCAAAGTTTTAAAATGACATTGTCTTTCAAATGACAATCTCAAATTTTCAAAAAAAAATGTGCTTTTGACTCCCCCATTGTTTAAATCACTACAAAATCTAAATTTTCAAAGATGTTCTAAAACCAGAATATGTGTGGGAGAACTGAGTAACTCAAACAAAATGTCAGAGCAATATCCCTCATTTTGACGGAGTGATAGCTCACTAAGTATAATATTTATTTTTTTGCTTTTTTGGACCTTTTTGGACCGGATACAAACAAATGGATACTTTTTTGTATCTCTGAGACAAAACTAGTCTAGGAACATTTATTTTTATTTCCAATTATCATTTTCTAATTTTGATTATTTCTGATCGTTATCGTGAACGTGATCGGGTCGAGGTTGCTCATGCTAATCGCCATAGCAATTATCATCTATGGTGAGGACTTTCGTTCCTAAGAGGTCATTAACTAGCACAGACCTAAAAATCGGTATTTGCTCAGCTAGCTTATTCAACGACCAACATTTTGACGCTAACCAAATCATTTTATTTTCATCAATTTAATCATGACGACGGACAGATCAAAACCGTTTTTTATGTGGTCGATTTTGGATCATTTACTTGACCTGGAAGGTCACCCGTTGACCTGAAACCTAAAAATGAGCTACCGTTAGATTCCACTCATAACAGACAACATGCTGGTTTTTACCGCGTTGCTTTATGTCTCTTAGTTTATAAGTTAACAGGGGGTCTTTTTAGGACCCCCGTAGGGCGAAGGTGAGAAAGTCTTCCGTAGGGCAAGGGTTAAAACATTCCTCGAAAATTAGTCCAGCGTGAAAACGGCTACTACTGAAACATTTTAAAACATTGTAAAATGTTTCAAAACATTTCGCCTAAAATAATCCATCGTGAAAACGGCTAAGATAAAATTAGGTCAGTTTAACCCTATTGGTGGCAGGTAGGGAGTGTCCGAAACGCCCCCGCGAGATCTACTTGTCCGATTTTCAAAAGCAGAGATTAAAAAGTTCGTGAACGCGCGAACGACCGTTTGCGACAGAAAATTGTTATTTTTTGGCAAAATGCGACAGATTCTGCATTTTTTAAAAGTGCTTTTTCAGAAAACCATAACCTATCATCTTCCGAAGAATAAGTTTTTTTCTAGCCAAGAGTAAGACAATAATGATTGTGAATCTTACCTTTCACTTTACTTTCACTGCAAACTATTATTCTGCCAGTATTTTAGTGACGAATTGGTGTCAAAGAAAGAAAAAAACGGTCCAACGCGCGAACGAAATGCATTGGTAAGGCCCATAGGCCGTTTGCGGTTCGTTTGCTGTCGCACTGTTGCGCACGCGACAGAGTATTTTTTCCAACCTTGATTTCAAGTTACCAAATACTGGGCGGAGAGAATCCATCATGCGCTGCTATAAATTGTATGACGTCACGGGTACCAAATTCTTGCTGTGCCCATTGGTCTTGGTATTCGAATGAAGCAGACTGGCGGGCGTTAATTCGTAAGTGGAGTGACGTAGAAAGACATTACATATCAACAAAGGCGAAGTTTCGAACAGGTTTAATGCTTGGCAGTTGCATGGTGTTGAACGCGTTGCTTATTGGCTACGCGCCCGAACCCACACAACAACAACGTTGCTTATTGCTGCATTATTATAGTTAACGGTTTAGTTTCAATTAGGCAATTCAAAGCGGAATGTATTATGGAAAAGTCAAACATCCCAAACAGGGAAGATAGCCAAGGGGGGACAACGGGGTCCTGCCCCCCCCCCCTGAGCGAAATAAATTTCACACTAGATAAGATAGATTCTCTAACCCCGACGCCTACTCCCCCCCCCCGGGTCAGCAACATATGGCTGAGGAGCAAAATGTGATTTCACAGCTAGATAGAATGATATTTTAGGAGCAAAAAATGTGATTTTTCGGACGTGGCTTCGCCCCCCCCCCCTGAGCAAAACCTGGCTACTGTGCCTGACCTGCATTCCAAGCCCCATCTCGAAGAAGAGTTGCTTGTGCCGGTGGCAAGCTATGGGCCCTATCGTGTGTCCCCCCCCCCAAAAAAGCGGCAAAGCGGGGGGGGCAAAAGCTCGATAAGCCCCTATTCACGATCGGCCCCACGTTGGGCGAAACGTTTTGCATGGGGGCTTATGACGCTTGCGCTTGCGGCACGGTCGAGCAGGGCCTAATATACACCGCCTGTGGTTACCACCCATTGTCATTATAAAGGAGAGTCGAAGAAGCTCTGAAGGCACACACGCTATGCAACTTAGTGCTCAAGTTTGTTTTACGATTCCGGTAATACTTCAGCAACGCACAGTGTCCTAGGATTGCTTTAAAGCCAGGGTGCAGAGTGGAAAATTCAGACTGAAAATCAGGAAAAATAGTGGAAAATTATACCTCATAAAGAGTCTTTTTCAAGAATTTACCCATTTTGCTATTAAACAAAACTTGACCAATTTTCTGGCTTTTTACATATTGAAATAAATGAGTGAAAAATAATCTCAAAAGTGAAAAGGAGTGGAAAATAGCCTTTCAAATTGGGTAAAAGGAGTGGAATATTATATTGTGTAGGGTGTCGCTTTACACCCAAAATTTCCAATCTTAGGACACTGGCAACGCACCTCCCCGATTTATTGGTCGGTAGCACTCCCAAAAGTCTCTAAATGGAGACATCCCCAATTGTCAAGGCCCGGTCACCAGACTCTCTGACGTCATGAGAGGCCCAGTCACCAGACGCTCTGATGTCTTGAGAGGCCCGGTATAGCTTGTCCCGGTCCATTCGACTTGTTCGGCGGCGTGGTGTGGTAAGACCCGGTGTCAAAAGAGCGTGCTGTGCCGTCAGCTACTTCATCAATAGCTATCAGTTGTCACCGTACCGCGGCGGGAGGGCATTAATTCAAGTGGCTGTTTTTGTTATGGGATTGACATGGGCCTCTCCTCACCTCATGCATATGCGAAACCTAAGAGAGGCACATCCGGATGCTTTGCAGGGCCCCTTTGTCCTTGATGCGCTCCACCTCGGATCGGTCTGTGTTGTTCTTAAGGTCACCGCGTCCGAGTCGATTTCCAACTAAAATTACCAAAAGATGCTTAGGATAGACCATAGTGCAAACATTAACACATTTTAAATCGCGTCTAATATTATCCGCGAGTCGAGAACCACATATCCCCAATTGTCAAGATTATTCAACTATCTAGATTCTTTCCAAAAATTTCCATATTTATTATTTAGAGCTGCGTTTGTTATCTCCATTCTTTTTGTCAGCCATGCCCGAGCTAATCCTGACTTCTTAATCCCTAACCACATAGGGATGTGTTGAAATGCCGTCGGAGGGTGCACCACATAAACTCCAGCCAGCCAGCGGAACTAGGCTTGGATGGAATTCAAATGGTGCAGCCTCCGCCGCCATTTATAAAATCGCAGCTCTAAATAATACTTCTTTACAATTTTGGGATGAATCTTGATAGTTATATAATCTTTAGAATTCGGGATGTCTTCATCTAGAGACTTTTGGGAGTGCTACCAACCAACAAATGGGGGAGGTGCGTTGCTGAATTATTACCATTTGATATGTTAAAGAACAGCCGAATTTGATAAGCGCCATGAGTCCGTTTTTTTTTTTAATATGCGCGCCCCAAGGTCGCCCAATATGCCGTTCAAAGTTCAGTTTTCTTCCAGCCAATGAGGTTGACGAGTCCGCCGCCACTCGTACCACAAAATACATTAATTTGCAGCCTTTGTGCAACTATCGGAAATTATTGAATTTTTTGCTTCAGCATTCTACCCAAATTTGTAATGTCAGAAAACCATGTCATAGTATTTATTAATGCCTGATTTTGAAAAGATTTGTTACGGTGAAGGAAGTGCAAAGTTCCGACTTGCACATTTTTTTTTTTACTTTTTACGACGGGATTTTGATTTCCCAGCATTAATGAATTTTCACGAGCGCGAGGTTTTTCTTATGATTGGTCCTCCGATTCCGGAGATACCAAAATGGAAAACGAGTCTGTTCACGTTTCCATGGCAAACGATCTCAAAATGCGGCAGATGCGCTAGATTCAGTTAAAGGACTCTCCCTTAACATTAGATTTTGAGTTTGAGATTGGCATTTTCCGTGCTTGGCATTTAAATTATGTATGGTATAAGTTAAAACAACTCACCGAGGTCGAATCACTAGAAATTTGAAGTTTTGTTTTTGAACATCTCCAACAAAGAACCCTAATGTGTAATTAGCATTAGGGTTCTTAATCGATGTCGTCATTTTCTTTAAACCAATGTTTGTGAAAGTCGACTGTTTTACATTTGGCCATGTACACAAGCCATACACTAGTCATACATATAGCACGTGAAGGTTTTCTTCTATTTCCCAAAAAATCCTTCATGTGACGTCATAGCCAAATAATTAAAACGTTTTTAATGAAATTAAGCCTGTTAGTGAGAAACAAATGTCATAGATCGTGTTCGGTAGTCAAATACCTAATTATTTAGCACCACATGGGCGTAACATTTGAGAAACTTTTTGAAAAGGTGGGACAGTCGCTTTAACAGGAATACAATGTAATAAGCGCATCGGCGTCTTCTCCAATTGGCAATGGCGTTCAGCTGACGGTTGGTCAAGTTTTGATATCGCCTTTCTGTGATTACAAGTTAACCTTGAGGAAAACGGCTTCATGGTACGTATAGTTGGTGTGTATAAATCGTAAACAGTTTTTTAGATTCTTTATAAATAATTGAAATGAATGATTGTTTTTTGTTATTTGCGCTTTTTGGATAAGAGTTTAATAATGGCAATTAATAATAATAAGTGGTCCTTAAGGCCTTGTTTAAGCCTGTTTTGCGATATCATCCGGAAGAGGCAGTGTCCCTTTAAAGTACCATACAAATAGACAAAATACACATTTCTCCCCGGATTTGACCCAGTCTCTCGTCCAAGTTGTGGGGCCTTCCCCTCCCTAACTCAATAGAAAACTACACCCTTGTTCTCAACATTTATTGGCATTTTTGCCACACAATACATGCTTGTGCATTGGTGGAGAAGATAGTATGGCAGTTGTGGCCAGTGCCTCATGAACATTAAATTTTGCGTAATGCATGTATTTTGTAATGCAAATGTATCTTGTCAAGCTATGATAAGCAATAGCACTATAGAATACCATTTGGCCACACCAACATTGGAAACAATTATCCACTCATGTGCTTGTATTTGTATTGGTTAAGATAATTAATGTGAGTGCAATTTAAATCATCAATAACACAAGGCATGCTATGCTGCTCAATCTACCTTTGTTGTTGCCAGGTTCCCTACCATATACTTGTGCATGTTTATCAGATACATTATGATAGAAACTTGACTTAATTTATCAGACTTTGAAGGCAGCAAAAAATGTATGCTTATATTATGTATCCATTGCATTTTGTGAGGATCAGCAAAGGACGCCTTAGTATCTGCTACAAAACCACACGATGAGGAAAGTCCAAACATGGAGCTTAAACTAGCTGGTACCAATGGCTATTTGCTAATACATTTCATGCAATGGTTACTCTGTGCACAATGCACATTATCTCATCATAAATCATCATCTCATCAAACTCACCATGCGTATTTGCATTACATGCCATAAGACATTGCAGGGCTATGGTCTTGGTTCAACTTAAAAAAGGGGAATGTTTCACATTACATAAGATTTGAGTTGAGAATGGCCAACTGTTGGAATTCCATTTTGAATTATTATTGAGAGAAAGTTAAAACACCCACAGAGGTCTAATCGAAAGTAAATTTTGAGTTTGGTTTTGAACATCTGCAAAAAAATAAGGCCCTATGTGTATTAGGTAGCGCTAAAAGCCGATGTCGTTCATCCCTTGTTTCAAATGTTGATTGAAAGATAGACTGTTTTACATGTGGCTATACATTAGCCATACATAGTCATACATATTGCACGTGAAGGTTTTTTCTATTTCCAAAAAATCCTTTCATAGGACCGTCATCAGCCCAAATACTAAAAAACTTAGTTTCATGAAATTGAGCCTGTTTGTGAGAAACAAATGTCAGAATCGTGTTCCGCAGCAATTACTTCATATTTTGCACCACAAGCGGCGTACACTGGACTACTTTCAGAGAAGTGAAACATTCCCTTTAAGGCTAAGCTAGTTGCACAATTACTGGATGTTGTGAATGAATGCAGACCTTGTCAATTTGCTCAAGTCTGGCTATTTTCCTTTTCAGGCTGAAAGTTTCATGCAATATTATATGCTTAAACTATTTCTGCACAGAGAGTATGGGTAGCGTAGCATGTCAATGTAGCCAAATAACTGATATATCATTATTGCTGGATTGCATGCAATGCTCTGGAAGTGGAGAATATGCGTCTTTTTCTCAGAACTCAGAAGCGAGTTTGACTCGGGATTTTGCTCTTTATGTGCTGTGAAATGTGAGCGGTGGGCAAACTGCTGGGGTACGGGTCAGTGATTTTTTCGTTTTGATATTCTTGTGCTCATTATTACCTATATAAATGTCAGAAATATTGTGCAAGTGCGGCGTGCACACTGCACATGTGCCATATCATCTTACGTTTGTTGTATAGGTATTGTTGTTTGTAAATGTGTTGCTCGATTGATGTAAAAATATATGTGATATGTTAATATTTTACGCCTTACATTGTCATTTCTATTGTAATATTCTGGATTTGGTTGAAAGCGACAGCTTCGTCTTTGGCGAATTTCGTTTGCGACAGCTTCAGCGTTTTTTTCACCTCTGTTCAAAAGAAACCGCGTTTGTTTCCCCTCAACACGATCTACATTTACACAAATTCAAAATATTGAATAGGGGGTAACAGGGGTTGGGGGCAAAAACGCAAAACTGTTAATTTATTTTTGACCCAACTGCCAGGTCTATTAACCGATTTAAACGCAATTTATTGGAATCATTGGCGATTGCATTGGATGCACATATGACAACAATTTTTTCAAATTTCAGAAATCATAGACGTTTGCAGGTCACTACATATGGGGGGGGGGTGAAAAAATGCATAGTGAAACGATGTTTGTGGTTTCTTTTGAGATAATTGGGATGGAGCTTCATTGTGATATCAGACAAAATAGCTATTAAGCATGTTGTATCTATAGGCGGTGCCAGGTCAGTGAAAAAGGGGTCAAAACAATACAAATATTAGCCACAGGCAAGTTGCTACCAAACAATATAAATAAGTTACCTGGCTGCCAGAAGCGGCCAGTTTTCTTTCACCATTGCTAGTACCGCAACATGAAAGCACATGAATTTGCACTCCTGCCGGCTGCCGCTCCCATCACAGGCTGGGTGAGCCATCGCCACGCTGGTCAATGGTGGCCCCATTAATTCGTTTTAGAATGGTGCGACACAAGACTTGATTCGAGCCATGTCCAGGTCAGAGTTCAGACCCTATATTGTCTCGCCTTTATTCTCTGGTGCGTGTTTCATCCAAAAACTACAGCATATTATCCCGCGAGTTACTAGGGGGTTGGGCTATTTTTAGCTCCCCAACTCCCGTTATGTTGCAATAGTTCCTAAACCATCAGCGTTATCGTCACCATACTCTCAGTACCTTGTCTCACATCAATGCTTCATATTTTCACTGAATTAAAAAGATAGGACTATGATAGGTCAACCGAAAATGACGTCAGAGTGACGTCATGTTTTTTTTATAAAAACAAGGGTTTGCGCAAAACGCTATTAACAGTATATTGTTTACGATGGATTACTATAAACAATAAATAAACCACAAATGAAACACATGGCGTTTAATTCGTGCCGTTTCCACCTAATTGCTTGCAATCTTCTATATTTTAACTGCGAAAACTTGCTTTATTTAAGATAGGTATAATGTTGGGAGTTTCTTACTCGGTATGATCAGTATATGTTATAAAACAAATAATCGATATTCTGTATATTGTCAGCATTCACCACTTCTAACAAAATTTAGTATATTTATATAAAAAGTTTCCTTGCTTTGAGATAAAAAATGTTGATAAGTAAAAATCTGGCAGCAAATAAAAATACACATACGCAATTTCTGCTCAAAATTGCAAAAGCTGCCCGAAATGGTAAAAAGCTGCCTCAATTGTGATGTGTTGGTGCCAAGTGCCAACGAGACGACGAGACATCGAGACACCCTGTGGCGACGAGATCTCGTCGAAACCTGCCACGTTTACAGACGTTTACAGACTGGCACTTCGGATAAACTTCACTGCCACGTTTACAGACTGGCACTTCGGATAAATTGCATTGGTAAGTGTATTACTGTATCGCCACTGCGCAAAAGCTACGTTGGTTGTAAATCACTCCGGATCAAAAAAGTGTCAGACGCGCTACTTTCCCTATTTCCTACTGCAAGAACGTATCTAAGGGAGGGGGGGGGCACGGGCCATTCTCCCCCTCCCCCGGAGCCAATAAATTAACACTAGATAAAATTAGATTATCTGACGAACCGATCATACTTACCGCCCCCCCCCCCCCTCTGGTCAACAACATATGGCTGAGGAGCAAAATTGGATTCTACCACCTTAACATGCCGCTCCCCTTCTCCTGAAAAAAATAGTGGTAGGTGCCTGCCATTCTGCTATCAAATTGCTTCCAAATACAAGACACACGAACAATGATTTTGTACACAATAAATTGATTTTTTGCAGTAAGTACCCATTTTTCTTCACCAGTTTCAGCAGTACTCCGTGTGGACGTCCAGGGGCGTACCAGTACAGCAGTGCTCCGTGTGGACAACAGACGTACCAGACAGCAGTAATCCGTGTGGACATCCAGGACGTACCAGACAGCAGTGCTCTATGTGGACACCAGATGTACCAGACAGCAGTACTCCGTGTGGATACCAGACGTACCAGACAGCAGTACTCCGTGTTGGACACCAGGACGTACCAGACAGCAGTAATCCGTGTTGGACACCGGACGTACCAGACAGCAGTACTCCGTGTGGACACCAGACGTACCAGACAGCAGTACTCCGTATGGACACCAGACGTACCAGACAGCAGTGCTCCGTGTGGACACCAGACGTACCAGACAGCAGTTGTCCGTGTGGACCCAGGGACGTACCAGACATCAGTTGCTCCGTGTTGACACCAGACGTACCAGACAAGCAAGTACTCCGTGTGGACTCAATACTACAGACAAGCAGTACTCCGGTGTGGACTCCAGACGTACCAGACAGCAGTGCTCCGTGTGGACACCAGACGTACCAGACAGCAGTGCTCCGTGTTGACACCTGACGTACCAGACAGCAGTAATCCGTGTTGACACCAGACAGCAGTGCTCCGTGTGGACACCAGACGTACCANTCTCCTACCCCTTGCAACTTCTGAACTTGGGGTTTGGGCCTCAGGTACTTGGATGACCACGAGCCGCCACTGATATGAATGGGAGGGGATTGTAAGCGGGAGGGGAATTCGTCATAAGGCAATTTGTAATAAGGGAAAATAAAAGGGATTGCAAATGCGATTCATCAGGATTCATCCGGAGAATCATAAGGGATTGCGGACGGGAGGGGAATGCGATAGTAAGGGCAGTTCGTAATAAGGAAAGCGATTAGAGGCACCAAACTGATTTATTATTTACACAGAACCTTGATGAAAACAAAGTTTGGCAACGTGGCGCGACGTGGCGCGGATTTACATGGAAGTTGTATGCGTTGTATGCGGGGGGTCCAAAGTTACCAGTTAGGTAGCATGGCGTGAGCTTTCCCTCTGGCCCATGGGTTTACATGTTTAATAATGCCACTTTTCAAGCCAAGTTTTCGAGACTTTCTTCCAAAGAAACATAGTAAAGTTCGAATTAATAGAAATAATAGTTTGAACGGTTTTATTTCGATTTCCGGGATCAAAATGTCAAGCCCAATCAACGGTTCTCAAGTTATTAGCCGAAGTATGCGATCGGGTCGGCCGCCGACTGCTTTTGTGAGTACCAACATGGCCGCCGTCATTAGACAACTCGCGACCAATGGGTCGCAGCTCCACTGCTTAAACCCATACGCTGATATATGAGACGTGACGATCGAAAAACAAAGCGCCATACACGCCAGGAGAAAGATGCAGCCATATCCTGGTATATTATTACCAGATCTGGGTTGTGACAATGGATATTCTGGGTTGTGACCTTCACTTTTTGGTATGGTTTTTAGTCCTTATAGTATATTTCTAGTGTATACTAAAGAAAAACTTTGTTCTAGTGCCCTGCGTTGTATGTGTGTATTCTGTTTGTGCCATTGCTTTGATTTGATCTTATACGGCCTTGGATTGAGCTACAATTTTGATTGTGATTTAAATGAATGACTAAATGCTCAAAATAACGTGTTTTTATCTTTTCACTATCACAAAATGATTGATTTGTCCCATGATGACATTGAATGCGGATTCTGTGTCACATGAAGGTTTCAGGCTGCAATATTGATATAAGCCTCTGTAAATAATATACTTGGATGTTAAAGGGAGTGTGCCTACTAACATCGGTCATGTGAAGTTGTTGACACTGGTCTATAGAACATATTTTTTCTGAATTTAGCCATATAATTAATTTCTCCAGATTCACTAGTTGCTGAGATATTCAAAATTTGCCAAGATCATTTTGGCAGAACAAAATTATTGATATTCGCCAGAGAGCTTTCGCTGCTAGAATCATTGCCCTTAAATTACAACGCTAGCATATATTTTTAGCCCTGGCCAATAGAAAACAACTTGTTAGCACTGATAGCAGCTGCCGACCAGAGCCTGATAACTTTTACATTGGCCCTGATCGCTGTGTCGCAAGCGCAAGCCTCATAGCTCCTATGCAATATTTTGTCCAACGTGGGCCGATCGTTGCATGGGGGCTATGGAGCTTGTGCTTGCGGCACAGCAATCAGGGCCATTGTTTGTATGGGTTTGTGTATTGTCTTTGGCGCACCATTGTGGATAACATCTTTGTTACTCTGGCCTTGCTCGACCTGTCGCAAGCGTCATAGCCCCTATGCAACATTCTGCCCAACATGGGCCGATCGTTGCATAGGGGCTATGGAGCTTGCGCTTGCGCTTTTGACACAGCGATCAGGGCCCTTGTTTATGGTGGCGACCGCTTACGAGTTTTGAAAAAAGCAAAACAGAATATAAGTAAAAATTTAATTAAAGGGGCTCTAAGCGTGAACTTTATGGTAACCAATGATCAGACCCATAGCTTCTTACTGTAATAAAAATATATTTGACATTTCAAAAGAGTAGGCACACTCCCTTTAAGTTTAGTGAATTTTGTAATGTACCAGGTGAAATTTTTGCTAAGTGAACTCTGCAAGGTCAGCTGAAGTTATCTGAGGTCATCAGCAACATAATGCCTATATATAACTCTTAATAATATACAGATAAAGACCTGCAAATTACACTATTGTGTTTGTATCATCGATTTGTGTCGCCCAATAAGCAACATAACCTACCTGGGTTACCAAATGACCCTGACCTGACTGAGCCATAAGGTCAAATTTTGAAGTTGACCTTTACAGGTCACCACTGATTGTTTTGAAGCGCCTTGACAGGACAAACACGACTGTATTAAAATTACATATCCATGTTTAACCCAGCATTGGCTGGGGGGGAGGGGGGTGAAAAACGCCCCCCCCCCTTCGTTATCTCCCGAACCAATAATCGCAGCGAGACGCGCAAGACGGCAATCGAAAGCTCTGAACGAGATCACTCTTATGTGTACTCGAATTTTTTTAAATAAGGTCATATGTCAGGTCACAGTCAGGTCAAAGGTCAAATGGTAGTTATTTTAGTTTTTGAGCCATACTTCCCATCCAAGCCGTATATTGAGACGAAAATCGCACAAAGTTGCTCTAAAATGTATATGCCATCTCTCGTATAAGCAAAAATGAAATTGTAAGCAAAGGTCAAGGTCAGGTCAAATCAGGTCACTATTTGCAAGAGATCCATTGCGACACATGTTTTTATGGGTTATCTTTACACAAATAAATTCGATTTAGCAGCCATTGCAGATCTGACCTGATATAAGGTCAAGGGGTCGCGGTCATAAGAGGTCAAAATTGGAAAATATATTAAATATAAACTAAAAATGCATTTATAGAATCCAGTTTTGTTCAGGCAACGCAGTTTGGTATCATTTATTTTTATGTATCTGGTCGATAAAGCCCCAAAACGTACTTTCAAAAAATGACGTCATGAGGTAATCATACTTGGGGAGCAATCAGTGATTCAAATATAGAGATATGATTTTTAAATTCGGTTTTGGTAATTTAAATATGTGGTTCTCTTACATAACTTCCGGTTTTTTGACAATTAAAAAAATGTTGATTTTGTAGGCTTTTTTTTGGGGGGTCAAAATCAAAAAGTTTCAAAAATCCGAGATAGCCATTTTCTACCCCTTGCAATTTGCTTATTTTTGACGTTTTCGAATTGCATTTTGCTTAAGGAATGGTCTATTTACAGCCTGTTAGAGCTTAGCTGATATTTGCGTCCAAAGTGGTGTTGTAGTGAGTCACTAAATGTCGATATTTAACTCGAAAAAAAAATCGTTTTTTTTTTGCGGTGAAGACGCCAAAATTGAATGTAGGATAAGGTATCCGAGAGTTGGCGTTTGATAGCGCTGTTTCGTACTTGTTGAGCTATTGTGTGAAAAACCCCTGACGGCCGACGGGGAGGGGCGTTTTCCCCCCCCCCTACCAGCAATGGCAGGGTTAATCTCCAAAAGTTATTCATCGAATATGTTGAAGTTGTTTTGTTGTTGCTTGTAAAACAGTTGTTTTGTGTATAACTTTTTTATTAATTGAAACATATGAGAGCAAACTTTTAGCCCAGCGTGTTTTGTCTCATCAGTCCGCTCTGTAGCTCAGTGGGAGAGCGCTGGTCTCTGACCTATCTCAAGTAAGTGGCAGCCTGGGTTCGAGTCGCTTCGGCGCTCGCTATTTGCTCCTGAACTGGGATGGCCTGCGGCCCGGTGGCAGCGGTCGCACTCAGGCCCAGGCTGACGTCAGTGAGCGGGGCGGACCGTGTCCAGGTTATGTCGGCACGTAAAAAACTTTGTCTCTAAATTCTGCCGGCCAACAGGAATTGCCGTGATCGGGTGGTGAGGTCAGGACCAGCGCAACAGGCTTCTGCTTTAGCGCGGGTCTGACCTCGGAAAGCCATCCATACAAAACATTCGGACTAAATTTATTTAAAAAAAAAAACGCTTGAAAATTTGCTACTGGTGACCTGGCTAGGTCAACATCAAAATTTGGCCTCAGGTCAAGGTCATTTGGTGACCCAAGTAGGTTATTTTGCATATTGGGCGACGGGAATCGACGATAAAGTTATTGGCAAAATGTTGCTGGTGAGCTCAGATTACCTCAGCTGACCTTGGAGAGGTCACTGAGCAAAAATTCCACCTGGTAAATTATTCAGTTCACTCAACTTGACTTATATTGCAGCCTGAAACCATTGTGTGACACAGAAGCCGCATTTAATGCCATCATGGGACAAATTAATCATTTTGTGTTGGTCAAAAAACAAGTTAATTTGAGCAATTGAAAAGTATATTTATAGAAAATGCCTGTCTCCAATCGGATAACTTGTTGTGGATTTATTGGCTTATTGGCTTAGTCATGCAAGGTGACCTCACGAAAATGTCGGAGGCTATAACTCGGTTGCCACAACTACAATCGATCTGCAACCTGCACTGTGCGATTTGGCACCCCAGATAACTCCTTTAGCGGACTTTTATCGAAATCGGAGATGTATATTGTAGGGTGTTACCCCTTGTCGATATGTCCTGGGATGCCCCAATTGTAAAAATATTTTAGATTTGTATAACATTTGTTTAGCCTTTGATGGCGATTACAAATGATAAGTGGTCATTAGGACTTGTTTAAGCCGGTTTTTGTGAAATCATCCGAAAGTGGCAATGTCCCTGAGGCTGAGCCAGAAACATATAAAAATATTCATGGTAATTTTCATACATTTAAATAAATAAAAAGGCAACTGTTTTGTCATGCCACAGACTGCTGACCATGGCTAAAATGATGAAGACATTGTTGAACTGGAGTCCATTCTCAACAAGGTCCAAACCCGCTGAGTCTACCGAGCAGAGCTCTACTCCTCTGCCGCCACGGCCGGACCCTATTGCTGCGTCCATCTCTTCAGCAGAGTCCAGCCTCGTCAGACTGCAGCGCATCGCTGTCTGGGAATCTCCAGTCAACAGCCTGATGGCGCTGATCGCTGCCAACGCTGCCTGCTGGTAGGTCTATGTGGCACTGCCTACTGCCACAAGGCAGTGCTGTCTCTGTGGCACTGCCCACTTGTGGGTGTGGGAACTGGGAATGAACTGCATTACCTCCGCTGGCATGTGGTTTGCTGTAACCAGGGGGCGCCGCCATCGCTGGTATGCGCAGCTTGGCATTTGCATTGGTGGTGGGGTTCTTACGGATGGTGACTGAGTATGTATGTGGTTATATGTGTGTGAAAGCTCTCCGACCTGCCAATGCGGGATGAATGAAACAAGCTGACCTAATGTATCAAGTTAATGGTTTCATGGAAGGTATAATATAATAATGATCATTGGTGTGTTCTCGCTGGCAAGCCCGTGGGGCCGTCTGGTTGGGGGCTTACTGACCCATATATCGGTATGACTGGGGGCTCACTGGTCCATATATCGGTCTGTCTGGTCGGGGGCTTACTGATCCGTGTGTCCATCTGGTGGGTGAGCTTTCTGACCCCTCGCGTCTCCGTTTGGCTGGCAGCGTGGCGTTCGCGTACGGGCTACGTCCGGTGTTCGTGGTGGCGATGGTGGCGCTCTGTCGCCTGGTGCGCACAGAATGGCGCGAGCGCATCTGGCCCGAGATCCGCGTGCCGCCACCCGTGCCGGAGGACGCGGAGTCGTGGACCGACGTCAGCGAGAGGTGAGCAGCCCTGGTCAGCGTGTGTTCGACCCGAGGTCAGGTCAAATTTGTTAGAATAATTGGTCGATGTTTTCAAGCCCACATTCGATGTGTACCTTAACACTGTCAGGTGTAACGATAAATGTGTGCTTGTAAAGTATGAATGTGTGTGTTTACGGTTCGCCCCTCCCTCTCCCTGTCATAGTAAGTCCGCCTCCCGCCTCCTATACATCCTCTGACGGGTTCCCTGTCATAGTAAGTCCGCCTCCTCGCCTCCTATACATCCGGAATACGTGTTCCCTGTCATAGTAAGTCCGCCTGCCGCCTTCCTATACATCTCTGACGGGCCTTCCTGGTCATATGTTAGGTCCGCCTCCCGCCTCCTATACATCCTCGACGGGTTCCTGTCATAGTAGGTCCGCCTCCCGCCTCTATACATCCTGAATGACGGGTTCCCTGTGCATAGTAAGTCCGCCCTCGCGCTCCTATACATCCTCTGACGGGTTCCCTGTCATAGTAGGTCCGCCTCCCGCCTCCTATAAATCCCTCTGACGGTTCCCTGTCAATAGTAGTCCGCCTCCCGCCTCCAAACATCCTCATGACGGGTTCCCTGTCATAGTAAGTCCGCCTCCCGCCTCCTTACATCCTCTGACGGTTCCTGTCATAGTAAGGTCCGCCTCCCGCCTCCTAATACAGTCTCTGACGGGTTCCATGTCAAGTTAGGTTCCGCCTCACGCCTCCTATAACATCCTCTGACGGGTTCCCTGTCATAGTAAGTCGCCTCCCGGCCTCCTATACATCCTCTGACGGATTCCCCTGTCCATAGTAGTCCGCCTCCCGCCTGCCTATAACATCCTCTGAGGGTTCGCCTGTCATAGTAAGGTCCGCCTCCCGCATCCTATCACATCTCTGACGGGTTCCCTGTCATAGTAAGTCCGCCTCCCGCCTCCTAAGCCATCCTCTGACGGGTTCTTGTCATAGTAAGTCCGCCTCCCCGCCTCCTATACATCTCTGATCGGTTCACTGGGGACGGTTTTCCCTGTCATATGGTAAGGCTTTCCGCCTCCTGCCTCCTAATATCATCCTCTGAACGGGTTCACTGTCTATGGTAGTCCGCTCCCGCCTCCTATACATCCTCTGACGGGTTCCCTGGTCATAGTAGGTCCGCCTCCCGCTCCTATTACATCCTCTGAACGGGTTTCAACTGTCAATAGTAAGTCCGCACTCCACGCCCTATACAGTCCTCTAACGGGTTCCCTGTATATGTAGGTCCGCCTCCCGCCTCCGTATACATCCTCCTGACGGGCTCCCTGTCATAGTAAGTCCGCTCCCGCCTCCTTACTCCTCTGAGGTTTCAACTGACGGGTTCCCTGTCATATGAAGTCCGCCTCCGCTCCTCTCTATACATCGCTCTGACGGTTCACTGAACGGGTTCCTTGTCATGTAAGTCCGCCTCGCCCTCCTAATACATCTCTGACCGTTCACTGACGGTTCCCTGTCATATGAGAGTCCGCCTCCGCCTCCTATAGCAGTCACTGACGGTTCACTGACGGGTTCCCTGTCATGTTATGTCCTCGCTCCGCCCCTATATCATCCTCTGACGGTCACTGGACGGGGTTTCCCTGCATAGTGAAAGTCCGCCTCCCGCCTCCTAAATCTACTTATCTGTACGGTCACTGACGGGTTCCTTGTCATATGAAGTCCGCCTCCCGCCTCCTATACATCCTCTGACTGGTTCACTGACGGGTTCCCTGTCATATGTAAGGTCCGCCTCCCGCCTCCTATACATCACCTGACGGTTCACTGACGGGTTCCCTGTCATAGTTAGTCCGCCTCCCGCCTCCTTTACATCCTCTGACGGGTCGTGTCGGGCAGTTTTTCCTGGCGCTCAACTGCGGCTGGACGGCGCTGTACGTGCTGAGCCGGTGTGTGTCTGCGGTGCTGCTCAGTCACGTGCTCGTCTCGCTGGCACTCACTGTACCCGGCGCGCTGCTGCACCTGGTACCTGACTCCACCTGGCGCCGGCTGCAACAGATCGTCAGCGACGGACGCCGCTCGGTCGCTAACTCAGGTACGTCTGGTCGCAATCTCAAGTGTCATCTGCTGGCCCGACTCAGGTACCATCTGTTGGCTCACTGCTCCTGAGCCGCTAGGTCGCTAACTCAGGTACGTTTGGTGGCCGACTCAGGTACGTTTGGTCGCCGACTCAGGTACGTTTGGTGGCCGACTCAGTCACTCAGGTACGTTTCGTGGCCGACTCAGGTACCGTCTGCTGGCCCGACTCAGGTATCATCTGCTGGTTCACTGCTGCTGTGCCGCTCGGTCGCTATCTCAGGTACCAGTCTGATGGCTAAATGCTGGGGAATGGATGCTCTGCATTCCAGGACATGGCTAATATAACTATGCATTTGAACAAAGTTATATTTTATATAGCTGTTCACTATATGCCTGCTATTTATTTTTCGTATGTTCTGGAGCCCAGGTCATTCCCACTGTCCAGTGTATGCACAAAATTTGTATCTCAGCTGCAGAACGCGGCGGCAATGAACATTGATCTGTATCTGCAGGACTCGATGGTTTGCCATACGGCTGGGATAAGCTGAATCTGTTCATTACATCCTACAAGTCTGCGCCTGAGCCCTGAATATTGTACAGACAGTCGCCTATTGCCTGATAGTTGTGTTCTTGTCTGTGTTCGGGTTTCGGAGCGGCAAGGGAGCTCTTGTCTGTATTGGGAGCGGGAAGGGAGCTGTCAGTGTTGGGAGCGGGAAGAGAGTTCTGTCTGTATTGGGAACGGGAAGGGAGCTGTCAGTGTTGGGAGCGGGAAGGGAGTTCTGTCTGTATTGGGAACGGGAAGGGAGTCCCGTCAGTGTTGGGGGAGAGAGAGCTGTGTGTGCGGTGATTGTGACCACACCGGCCGGCGGCGCTCCTCAGGTCTGCTACAGGACGAGGACTGCGAGCGCGACTTTCTGCCAGAGGCCTCTCCTGAGACGCAGGCCATCCTGGACGCTATGGCTGACATCATCAATGGACGCGAGCCGTCGCCCGGTAGGTAGACCACGGTCCTCTGTCAGAGCTTCAGACTGTCTGTCAGATCTCCAGACTGTCTGTCAGATCTCCAGACTGTCTGTCAGATCTCCAGACTCTCTGTCAGATCTCCAGACTGTCTGTCAGAGCTCCAGACTGTCTGTCAGATTTACATACTGTCATCTGCCATGTGTATTTAATGTTTCCTATGTCCGACCAATGTCCAAGACCATGGTCAGCTGTCTGTCCGAAACTGTCCGAAAAAAAACATTGTTTATCCGAAATTTGTCCGAAAGCAGAAACAAGTGTAAGACATGGAATGTAAAACATCCAGTGTATCATTTTCAATATATGCATAAATATAGGCATTTGTGTCAAATAACGCTACAGTTGGATATCCGAAATAGTTTGTACACCCAAGCGGCGCCGGTAACCCCTCCCCCTCCCCTCCTCTACCGTCAGACTGTCACGAGGTGGCGGCCTTCTCCTCCGGCCTGGCTGCGGCGCCCGGCTACGACGACGAGAGCGAAGACGACCTGCTGGCGCCCTCTGTCGAGCGCCAGGACGAACTCGACCTGGCCGCGGAGACCGCCACCGCCACCGTCTCCGCCTCTGCCGCCGCTGCCGCCGCCGCAGCCGGCCTGCAGGCGCTCTACTCGGCCGCGGCCGTGATGGGAGCGGCCTCCCGCGCGGCCGGAGAGCTGGCGGTGTCCGGCAGGGGCGCCGTGCAGCCCACATACCGGGACGACTCGGACGACTCGGAGTTTGAACTGATCGGCGACGACGAGGCGCTGTCCGCGGCGCAGCGTTAGCGGGAGAGTTGGTGGTGGTGAGTGCGACACACTGGAGGCAGTGGAGAGTTGGAGGAGGAGAGGTCCTCCAGGCTGGTGGTCGGGGACCATCTGTGGGTCGTCTCGTGGGCTGTGTGTACTGCCCGGGTCGTCTCGTGGGCTCGTCTGCCCGGGTCGTCTCGTGGTCTGTAGGTGCTGCCCGGGTTGTCTCGTGGGTTGCGGATGCTGTCCTGGTCGTCTCGTGGGCCGAGGTGATCCTGTCCAGGTGGTCGGCGGGGCTGTGGGTTCTGTCCAGGATGTCTGACCCTGTATTATTGGACCGTCGCGGCACGTGTCATGGTAAGAATGTGCGTCTGCCTTTTAACCATCGATCGGCAGATCGACTGGCCTGATACCGTCCGGGGCCGCCGTCAGCTGCAGGCTGCTATGCTTTCGTGGAGCGCCAGCTGTCACGGACAGTCAGCTGATGTACTGTCAGCTTCCACGGACTGTCAGCTGCCACGGACTGTCAGCTGCCACGGACCGTCAGCTGATGTACTGTCAACTGTCACGGACCGTCAGCTTCCACGGACTGTCAGCTGCCACGGACCGTCAGCTGATGTACTGTCAGCTTCCACGGACCGTCAGCTGATGTACTGTCAGCTTCCACGGACTGTCATGAGTCATCTGTCATGGACGGTGAGCCGCGTAACATGCCGGCCAGGGTTGTATGACGTTTGCCAGCTCCTGTGTAACGTCAGGAGGACGTTGGAGCGGCCCCTGCCGTCTGTTTGGTATGGGATGCCGCC
Organism: Semibalanus balanoides; assembly: GCA_014673585.1. Taxonomy (NCBI): domain Eukaryota; kingdom Metazoa; phylum Arthropoda; class Thecostraca; order Balanomorpha; family Balanidae; genus Semibalanus; species Semibalanus balanoides. The sequence continues at coordinate 58,437 of VOPJ01004585.1, forward strand.
GACAGAGTGGCCGGGAAACCCGGAGGAAGTGGTGCGGTATGGTATGGGGATGCCGCCTGACAGTAGAGGCCGGGACGCCGGAGGGTGGGTGCGGTAATGGTATGGAATGCCGGCCGACGAGACGAGGGCCTGGGAACCCGAGAGGGTGGGTGTGGTAATCGGTATGGGATCCTGCCGACAGAGGGCCGGGACCCGGTAGGGTGTGGTGCGGTATGGTAATGGGATGCCGTCGACAGAGTGGCCGGGACCGGAGGGTGGGTTGTGTATGGTATGGGATGCCCGACAGAGGCCGGGACCCGGAGGGTGGGTGTCGGTATGCGTATGGGATGCCGCGCCAGAGAGGCCGCGGACCCGGAGGTGGGTGCGGTATTAGTATGGATGCCGCGACAGAGAGGCCGGCCCGAGGGTGGTGTGTATGATGGGATGCCGCCCGACAAGAGGCCGGGACCGCGGAGGGTGGGTGCGGTATGGTTGGGATGCCGCCCGAACAGGAGGGCGGGACGGAGGGTTGGGTGTGGTACTGGTATGAGGGATGCCGCCCGACAAGAGAGGCCGGGACCCGGAGGGTGGTGTGGTAATGGTACTGGTGTATGCCCGCGACAGAGGCCGGGACCCGGAGGGTAAGCTGCGGAGAATACCGCCCATGGGGAACAGGCGAGTGTTGTGTAAAGGCTTGTGAAGTATGCAGTAACAGTGAGTAGTGAGAGTAGCTGAGGATATACCTTAGTTAATAATGAGCACAGTACCCAGTTAACATGCCGACGTCAGGTAGACGTCGCCTGGACATCGGCACAGGCAGACACATATCCGACGTGTAGCCGACGTTGGCATGCCGCTGCCGGGATGCCGACATCTGCCGACGTCGACATGTTTACTGAGTAGTATCGGCTGCTCATCTAATTAGTTACATATAGTTTAGCATGGTCGCTTTTCTCGACTTTTACAGGTATATATAACGCTTTACCTCATCTTGTGTGAACTTGTGTGAGAGTATTTTTAACGCGATATTGTCGTGTTTGTCTATGTATTGTGGCAGAATGCTTAGTTGATTAGCTGGTCTGGTTATTTAAACCCAGTGCGACGGTGATCACCTTTATTTTGCGGTGCACTATTGGTTCACCATTGTATCTGTATTTTATGGATTCGTGTCCAAAAGACGATCAAGTGTGTATGAGGTTTGATGTTTGGTGTTATGCCAAAGCAGCCAACTTCTTGAAAACAATAACACGAGTAGAAAACATAGGCTACTTTGCCTAGTGTGTGTGCTGTGAACTGTATAATTTGCGATATATAAGCTTTTGTGGAATACATTTTTTACAGTTACTCCTTTGCTTTGGCCATATTAAGGCGATGGTGACAACTGAGGACTGGTGGATGGAGCCACACCTGTATCCCTGCAACTGAACGGGCGGGACAATCTTAATTCAGATGCACACGTCATCTGTCAGGCTCACCGACGGACAAGTCCTGGATGTTGCGCCCTAAAACCCCAATCAACAAACAAGACAAGTCCTGGATAGGCTGCAAACAAACACGGAATTTACGTTCGCCGACGCGCTTGGATCTAACAGTATGTAGGCGATATTGTTACCCATTCAGTCTACTCGTCCACAATTTCTGAGAACTAACAACTGCAGAGGTCATGGTAAGACGACATCAGCTTAGAGTGTCCACATCTCTTCGCAAACTTCGCTCTTCGAGAAACAACAACAAAGATGCTTACTGGATCAGACACACAAAATTGGTTTTTATGCAGCTCATATTCGTAATGATTACGAGCGAGCGCGAAGCGCTCGCTCGTCTTTACCTGATGTTAGAATATGTCAAAGGTCAGTAAATGCTTCATCAGCCAATGCTGCAGGACACCGCGGCATGTGGAGTGTGAACGTAGTACTTAGGAAAATAGAGCGCTAACGTAGGTCGTTATCTATCCCCTCAACAACAGTATGATCAGAGAGATAGTGGCATGACCCTCCACTCCTTCAGTCAGCAGGGGGCAAGAACCGATACATCTCTGTTCGACTAACACGGTCTGTAAAATGCCTACTGAAACGTANACATCATTTTTGTACCGCTCCACCGCCGAAGAAAACCAACCGGGATCACCCACGTGGTTGACTGCCTCCTTGACATGTCCCGTATTTCAGACACGGCAACAAACTCAAATGACATCCAATAAGAGCTCTAATCTGTACAGAAACGGCTGTAATCTGACAGGAACATGGGCGAGTTTTCTTGTTTGCACCCTGATTCATCGATCAAATCCAGCGGATGCGACCGAACAGGATGTGATTCTTGCACGTGCAGTGCTTCTCCGTTCACCGTTGTTCTATGAAGCTGGGTGATTGTGGAAATTCTCATCCACTTTGATCCACTGTGAGGAAGTTCGTGTTATTTTTATAGGTTGGTCTGTTCAAGTTCACTCGCCGTCGCGCACTTATAAGAACAAACCGAATGGAATTGTGTATAAGCACAATACCTACACAATTCCAGTATGGTGATGATAATGGTGGCTTAACGGATCCATACACTACGGTGTACCTATACCTAAGCTTCATAACAAAATGGGGACGCTATTCTGCATATTTTGTTGATGTAAATGTTTATTAATTTTTGTCCGCAAGTCCACAACGACAAAACGCTCGCCTGCGACTGCATTAAATTTCACCTCTTTGGCCAATAAATCTTCATGACAATGATTGTTTCACGGCAATTTTCAGTTATGACTTGTCAAAACGCGACAGTACTTAACTGCCGCGTGATTACACCTCATAACACAACGCTAAAGTTGGTAGTAACCAGTCAACGCTGTGCCTTACAGTTCTTGTTACGTATTTATCATCATATACGGGATTGAGTCTGTTATGTTCTGCTGCCAGTGGTAGGTACAGTTCCGCTGACCGCTAATAAGCGGACTAACTTTTCGTTTAGCTGATTAGCGTTTCCGCTAACTTTGGAAACCATTAGTGGACCAATAAGCTTCCGCTAAATTGAGTTCCGCTAACTATAAGTCCGCTAACCATTTGGTCCTAATTAGGCCATCCTCAGGTAGGTCCCCACTCATGAGGAGGGGGAGGCAAGGAAGAGGGAATGACAGGGGCGGAGCACCCTTCCGCCTCTGTTTAAATTATTTTAATTAAATTAATAAATTTAACGGATTTTTATTTTAACTGACCTCTCTTTTTTTTCTTTTTTTAAATTGAATATATTTTTACCCCCCCCCCAAAAAAAAAAACATCGATCACGGATGACGGATCTTTTTGATTCATATTTAATATAACAATTCCATAATAATTTGATTATGCTCCATGACACAAGCCACCCGGAGATTAATACACATGATCATTTTGTTCATTCTAATTAATATTTGTGTACACCCTTGTCATTCGTTTGATCTTGGCATCATTATACCTTTTTGGAAAACTTTATTTCTAATCTTAAACATTAAATTCACCTCTCTGGTCTAGTTTTTAAAGAGGTTTTTACAGAAACATAATATGTTAAAGTTAAGAAATTAGCGGTTTTACGTAACCTTACGCTAATTTTTGTTGCACGTGGTTTTAGTGTTTTAGCGTCTAGCGGAAGTTATTTTTTTAGTTAGCGGTAAATAGCTGGTTATAGCGAAAGCTAACCTTTATGGTTAGATTTTTGCCCACCATGCTGGCCTGCCTTCTAATAATTTGACGTAACGTCGGTGAAGTCGCATCGGCTAATATTGCGATAAGTATTGCAGCTACTTAACCCGTGCTTGACCGGGGTCTCAGCCGAACACCATTGACTGGGGGGGGGACAGTTAATATTGCCCCCTCCTCGTTATCTCCGGAACTAATGCTCGTAGCGAGACGCGCAAGGCGGCGTTTGAAAGCTCTCATTGAAACGCATCTAAAGCATACACGCATTTTTTAATTGAGTTCACATATTAGGTCAATGTCATGTCGGGTCAAAGGTCAAAATGTTCATCATGTTCATCTGTATTACATGTTCATCGACGTGGTTGCTGGGAAACCCGCTTTGTTGCAGCCCCTAAATACATACATATAACAGAACAATCGAGACATTTGAGTTTATGTACCATACTTTCCATCCAAAACCTTTGATTGAGACCATGATCTCCCAAGTGCTCCTTTAGATGCAATGTCCATCCCGAGTGAGCCAAAATGAGATTTTTAGCAAAGCTCAAGTTCAAGATCAGGTCACAGGTCACCATGAAAAAATGAAGGTCATTTATCACATGTTTGATGGGCTGCTTTATACATGTACATCGATAGTGATAATAATTTTACCATCTACACTCATTTAAGTGAAGTAAGTGTCAAGCTCAGGTCAAATTCAGGTCACTGCACTGAGGTCAAAGTTTATAATTAATAAATCTGAACAAAAAAGGCATGTTTCTAGACCAGTTTTAGACCAAAGGTGTCGGCGTGCCCTTAAACCCCAATAAACTGAGCACATGCAGTGAAGACATTTATTTGTCTTTATCTTGTCAAGGCCAAAAATCCCATGTCGAAATATTACGTCATTAGTTACCATACTTAAAGAGCCATTGGTCCATTACTCTCAAAATAAAGATATTGCTGTACAATTTTGTTTCAGTATTTTTCATGTGCGATTACCTTACATATATTCCTTTAATAACATCATTGCAATTTTTTATTTTGTGACCATTTTCGCCAGAAATCTGTTTTGTGAATTTTTGAACGTCAAAAACGATAGTTAAACAAAATATCGAGATCGCCATTTTGTAGACCTTGACATTTTCTATCTTTAGACGTTTTATGCTCCCATTGTAGTCAGAACGTGGTCTTTGTACGGCCTGTTTAAGTTTGGCCGATTCTATCGTCTAATTCGTTTGTAGTGACGTCACACAATTCGCTATATCTCATAAAGTTATTGACGAAATTTCTTCATTTTTCCAAGAGCATGCACAATTAATGTAGCAGGTATATTAAAGTTTAGCGCCACTGTGTTCCGAGCTATCGCGAAAACTCGTCAGGGGGGGGGGCAATATTTCCCCCGGTCAAGCGCGGGTTGATTTTGACACCGGAAAATGTACGTAATTTTCCTCAGAAAAAGTTATGTGGCGATCCAAGGATAGATTACACTGTTTCGTTAGCCCGTATCATAACATCTTACTAACCTGCCTGGATGTTACCGCAGCAGAACAACACCAGTAGAGCGACCACCAGTGACGTCATTTCTGCAGATGAGGTCACCCCGTGCCGGCCTGTCGGCTGCCGCTGCTGCTATACGTCTCTGCACCGGCTCTACTCTCTCTCTCTGCCCCGGCTCTCTTCTCTCTCTCTGCACCGGCTCTACTTTCTGCAGCGCTCCTGTCCTGCTCTGTCGGAGACGTCCCTGGGACTGAGACCGTCTGTGACACCTCAGCGTCCGGCTGCAGCGGTGACTGGTCGCGGCCGGTGCGGTCCGGGTTTGCCCGGCTGAAGGGTGCAGGCAGAGGATCCGGTCGTGGGGAGTGGATTACGGGTGGCGCTGGTCTGCCCCGCTCATCCCCCGTCCCCAGTCGCTCCCCTGGCAGAGGCTCCAGGTCGCGGGGAAGGGATTACGGGTGACGCTGGTCTGCACGCCCGCTCATCCCCCGCCCCAGTCGCTCCCCTGGCAGAGGCTCCGGTCGTGGGGAGGGATTACGGGTGACGCTGGTCTGCCCCGCTCATCCCCCGCCCCAGACGCTCCCCTGGTAGAGGCTCCGGTCGTGAGGAGGGATTACGGGTGACGCTGGTCTGCCGCGCTCACCTCCCGCCCCAGACGCTCCCCTGGCAGAGGCGTCCGGTCGTGGGGAGGATTACGGGTGACGCTTGCCGTCTGCCGCGCTCATCTCCCGCCCCAGTCGCTTCCCCTGGCAAGGCTCCTCGCGGAGGATTACGGTGACCGCTGGTCTGCCGCGCTCATCTCCCGCCCCCAGTCGCTTCCCTGGCAGAGGCTCCGGTCGCCGGGAGGGATAGGTGACGCTGGTCTGCCCGCTCATCCCCCGCCCCAGTCGCTCCCCTGGGGTAGAGGCTCCGGTGTGGGGAGGGATACGGGTGACGCTGGTCCGCCCCGCGATCATCCCCCGCCCCAGTCGCTCCCTGGCAGAGGCCGGTCGTGGGAGGATTACGGGTGACGCTGGTCCGCCCCGCGATCATCCCCCGCCCCAGCCGCTCCCCTGGCAGAGGCTCCGGTCGTGGGGAGGGATTACGGGTGACGCTGGTCCGCCCCGCGATCATCCTCGCGCCCCAGTCGCTGCCAGCTGACTGGACGTCGTCTCCTGGGTGGGATTCCCGCAGTCGGTGGCTGATTAACGGCAGATTCCCGCAGTCGGTGGCTGATTAACGGCAGACCGCAGTCAAAAGAGACGGCGTTGAACATCCTTCATGTTCTGTTATCGGGGTTTTGTTTGGATTTAGCACAGTGCAGGTGATCGCAGACAAGGAGACACAATTGCAGGATTCCAGATTATAGGCATATTTTGGGGCGGAGCAAAAAACGCTGGGGGCATTCCAGGCAGATTGACGAGCGAAAATCCCAAATTGAACACCCTACGTCTCAGATTTTAATATAAATATGTTAAAGTTGTTGTCTTGTCGCCAAATTGCGCTAAGCAAGTTTCAGCTCGATTGGAGTTCAGGCTGCTGAGTTATAGCCAGAGGTGGGCATCGTTACTAAAAATGAAGTTCCGTTACTCGTTACTCCGTTACTCGTAAAAGTAGTTCCGTTACTCGTAAAAGTAGTTCCGTTACTCGTTACTCCGTTACTTAGCGACAAATTTAAGTGATAACGGAAGCCTCTTTAGTCCGTTACTCCGTTACCTTAGTCTAACCCACGCCCCCCTGGAGCAAAATCGGCCCCCTCCTAGATTTTCTTCCTAACTCAAAAACTGCGCCCGATATGGACTTAAAAATTACATAACATCAATTCGGCGTCTTCTCACTAAATCGTTATGAAATTGATTAATTGCTTTGGGAGATAATGACGTTTTGATTACGTCATATCATGCCATTTTTGGTGGAAAAAAACACATGTTTGACAAATCGTAAACAATACATTTGTAAAGAAAATTGCAAATTTATTGCGTTAAACACCAAAAATGCTTCTTTGGTAAAATGGCTATCTCGGATTTTCGATATATTTTTGGATTTGACTCCTAAACATCGAGAATAAAAAACAATTTCATGCGCAATTTGCTCACACAAAACAATTTATTTGGAAGATATTTAAAAATTGAATACTTATGATAAACCAAGTATGGACGATGTCCAAACCAAATTCAAAAGCAATGTCTTTATTTGTACCCACTTATGGCTCACTAAAAATAAGTAAGTTATGACGTCATTTCTTGAAGTTATGTTTCTTTGCCTTCATTTACCAGATAGAGACAAGTTAGTGTCACTGCTGTATTTCTGAGACAAAACCGGTCAAGAAAAATACATTCTTATTAACATTAAACCATTTCAAGTTTTGACTTAATATGACCTGACCTTGCCGAATGAATCTCATTTTAGGCCATCTGAGGTCAGCGAACTCGGTTGACCGGGTTAATAAAGGTCACGAGGTTGACCGGGTCATGGGGTTAATTCATCCGAATTCTCTAAAATAACAAACTTTGCCTGATATAATGTTCCTCACTTCATTGCCATTCAGAAAATATATATAGGAATGATATAATTTGTTGTGGAGTTATTGGCTGATCGGCTAAGTCATGCAAGGTAACGTCACGAAAATGCTTAATGCCGGAGGCTATAGCTCGACAGCTGTAACCTAATCAAGCTGAAACTTACACAGCGCGATTTGGCACCCCAGATAACCGCTGTTGTGGCCTTTTGTATTGTGTTGTATTGTAGGTATTGCAGCAAAACAACCATGGGCGTAGAAACGTTTTCAAAGTTGGTGTGGATTGTCATTGATGTCATAATATTGTTTTTCTTTTGATTTCCAGAATTCCGTCTACTTGTCTTCCATTCGGTGCAAAAATGAATTGTTACATAGCTAGAAACGCACAGTCTAAATTTACACACGACCCCGAAAAAGTCCCTTGGAAGGTCAAAATTGCATCTATTTTACAATAAGTTGGTGTGGACTTTTCACACCAACTTTCAAGTTGGTGTGGAGCTTTCCACACCAACCACATACAAATTTACACCCATGAAAACAACTACAGACCGAGAGCGCAGTTCTGATGCAATCACATCACACTATACGAAGTTCAAACATTCACAAATAACGCGAGTCGCACACGAAACACAGGCCCGCGTGTACAACAAGACAATGAACATGTACAGTAAAACAGCAGCATTAAGTATTAACTGGTCATTAAAAGCGCTGGTAAAAGTTATAAAAAATGAAGCGCTGCTTGAAGTTGAGGCAAAAAATATAAAAGTAAAACAGATCTATGAATCAAACCATGACTAATCACAGAATGCAGATGTAGCTGGAAGCAGCAACCTCTGGCCTAATTAAGTGCCCTGAATCCTGCTCGTCTGAACGAAGAGAGCGCGCCGGAAGAAATCAATCAGTATGAAGGCTGCTGCCTGTGAGGGAGTTTGATGTGGTAGACGAACCAGGAAGCCCCTCATCACGCAGTCTACTCTCCCACTTCCACGAGTCGAGGTGCGTGGAAGAGCTCAGGGCGCCCCGTGCGTCGGCCTAGGGCGGATTACGGGAACATTGCCTTAAGTGAGGTGCAGTCCAGGCGGCCACCAAACAATGAACATATAGTCATGATATTTATGTAAATAAAACGCGATCTGACAGATGGGCAGCCGAATCGTTTTGCACGCGCACCGGAGGGGGCGGCACTTTAGTGCTCCCCTGAGATCTCAGAAAGTTTATTAGCTAGAACATTCAAACTGATAGGGTCGGTAGGTGCTATAATGATCTATATCGTCTTAAATTTGTATGACCTTAGGTCAATATTTCAAAGGTCAAATGAGGTTACAAAAGTCAAATCTGGCCAGATGTCACCATTTTTTATTTGACCTCTGTGACGTCACAGGTCACCAGGAAGGTGTCTTATTTTAAGTTTTGGGATGAACATGGACATTGGCTACCAAATGGGCGGCTTTTGAATCTTCCCATCGGATTGTTGGTTCGGAAGATATCGCATCGCCGACCTCGATTCTGGCCACCATGTTGGAACTCAAATCCATAAACTTAAAAATGAACCGACCGATTTCCCCTTTAACGTCAAACGATCCGCTATTGTGTTACCGTAAATGTCGCACAAAAAACACCGCCCTGCGCCTGTAAACATTTTAAGGACACAAACGTGCCCCCTCCAGTGCGCGTGTTAAACAGTGATTTGTAGTCGACTGGCAGCCATGTTGCTGGAGTTTTTTATTCCAGCTACACCAGGAATCGGTGTTGTAGGCGCGCGCTCGAGTCTAGGTAACTGGATGACTGCAGCGCTGGACGAGATTCAGCTATACCGTACCTATTCCATTATCGACCTCACGTGTGCCTTGTAAGCGGCAAGGGCTGCGGCATGGTCAAATCGCGTTCTGTATGCGCGAGCGGACGTCTGCATGCTCCTCATGAGCACTCCTAGCATTCGGTTAGCCTTAGAGACGGTGTCGTGTAAGTTGTGAGTCTGCAATTTGCAAATGTGAGCTTGGCATCTAAAATGACGCCAAGGTCACGTATGAGCACACATCGCTCAAACTAATGACCATCCAGCACGAAAGAGACTATAAAAGCTGATGAGCGCAGGGTAAAAGTGATTGCATTGGACTTAGCTGGGTTGAGTTTCAAACGCCAAGTGTTGGACCACAAACTGAGGCGGTCTACGTCGGCCTGGAGCGAATGAGCATCCGCTGGGAAACTAATTCGATTGCAAATTCTGACCTCGTTTGGATATGGCAGACATGATGTTTAGATGTGATTGGGAAGGCCAGCAACATAACAAGTGAACATAATTGGGCCTAAAATGCTGCCTTTAGGGACTCCGGATACTTCCGGAGCCCAGATGGAATGCTTCCCATCGATAATGACCCGCTGGGATCGTTGGCTGAGGTAGCTAGACTCAATCCAACTGAGCGCAAGTCCTGAGATGATAAAAGAGCACTAAAGGGAATGTTTCACCTTTCTGAAAGTTGTCAAATGTACGCCGCTTGTGGTGCAAAATATGAAGTAATTGCTGCCGAACACGATTATGACATCTGTTTCTAGAATACAGTGCTTAATTTCATAACAAGTTAAGTTTGAATATGTCATATCAAACAATTTAAGGTAATTAAATCAAACGTTACTTTGAGCATTATTAGTAAAATTATTATATGAAAAAATAACCTCATGCTCATAATATGGTGTAAATATTAAAAGAGAAATCCAAAATATATTTTCAGCCATGGGCCTTCTTCAGTGGATTATAAATCACCTAGCGAACAAGAGAGATACCTAATAATTGAAACGATTGAAAACTCGCGGGAACAATACTCAAACACTCCCCCCCCAAAAAAAATTAAATAAACAAAAAACAACACACACACACCACAAAAAACAGCGTCGTTCGCACACTGAAAACTAACAATTAACACGCAAAAACCATGTGCACACAGTCGCAGTAAGCATTACATATGCGTCACACAAACATTACATACTAAAGCACTTACATCTCCGAATATTTTATCCTATCTCAATATGTAAAATTAACCGCATTACATACGTACCCATAAATAAACACATGTGGCTATACATACATATTGAGCGTCTCTACCCTAAATAAATATACACCATTCAATGATCCTAAAGGTCAGTATAACATCACATTAATTTAACATAATCATATAGGCATTTGACATATCATGTGAGATCAAGAACCAGATGTTGTGCGCACCCGCAAAAAAGTCATACAGAATAAAGGCAAGCACAAGTTTATATTTCTGAATTATGGCACTGGGCTTAATCAGCGCCCATGGAGGATGACATGATGTGTTAGTTGCTGGTTTGTGATTCCGAATTTCTATTGATTCTGCAATTTTTGAGCTCTTGCCATGTCTTTGGCAACCTGAAGTATAGAGAAATAGCTAGTGTGGTTTGATCAATTTTGATGTTTTGGGTGGCACGTTCATAAAATGGGCTCCGAAAGGTAGTTTTTAGTCTTGTTTTTTGGCGTCTCTCAAGTGTTCGTTAAAGCGATAGTCTGACACTTCGCTTACTTTCTCCTATGTTATGTGGTTTTTGTGTGCAGCCACAGTTACATGTTATCATTATAACTCGTTTTTGGAATGACATTCCTTCTTTTAAGCCTGCCATACAGCAGTTGCATGTTTTTGTTGCGTGCTGGACACGGTGGTTTTTTTAGTGCTGAGCTAGTGAGTTTGTGCTGCGAGAGTTTGGCCCACTTCTGCCCATGCTATTTCGCATTGGCAGCTTTGAAGTTTTAGCTATCGAGCAATTTTTTCTCGAAAGCTTGTCATCTATGTATGGAAGGCCGTCCTATGTTATGTGTAGTGTCCGAGGGGTTTCTGACTGTTTGTGAGCATGGCAGCTCTGTCTAGTGTTGTTTTGAGTCTGTCTGTTCGTCTGTTCTTTTTCTGTCCTTTCTGTGTTTTTACTAAGAATTTTGTCTTTTTTATCATTTTTTTTATCAGCGGTATCCGTTTGAACAAGAAGCGAAATTCGAATTTTTTGCATGCCCCTGATTTTGGGCTGGGGATGGAGGCTACCCAAGTCGCTTCGCTCTCAGCAGTTGTGGGTTATAGCCACCGATCTATTTTAGTTATGAATTGGGGTCGGGCGGACGTATTATGGCAGCGATAACGGTGAAGCCACTGGTTTGATGTAGAGGCTCCGTGGTTAGGCTACCATTTTCTTCTAGTTTTATCAGGGGTGTCAAGGAAATGGTATTTCAGTTTTTATCCGAATGGTTCACTACGTTCAATGGTAAAATGTTCAGTGAAGGATGGAAGTTGTTCAAGAAATCAAAAAAGTGTTATCAAGTGAGTCGGGGGTCCGTGCTGTCCAAGATGCCAAAAATAATCATCAATGTATCGCATTATATAACTGGTTGAAGCTCAGCGCAGAAGGAAAGCATTCAATACTTCTATCGCGATCCTGGAAAAATGATGGCTAGTGGAGGGCCATGCGACTCCCCATAGCTATACCCTGGTTTTGTTTATAAAAGCGCTGTCCGAACCTGACATAATTGTTGCTTAAGCAGTGAGAGAGCAAACTTTCGATGGAGTCTAAGTCGAGGCCTAAGAGATCTATCCTCTCTTTGTTCTTAGCGATGAGCTTCATTGTGGACTCAATGGCTTCTTTAATGGGGATATTGCCGTAGAGATTAGCCACGTAGTGTAAGTTGCACTTCTCTATCTTCATTATGGCTAGAGTTATTGACGAAAAGGTGTTGGTGACCTCGGATGACCTCAGATAACCTCGTAAGGTTCCCTGAGCAAAACCTTGACTTGGATCATACATAATATCTTATGATAACATCATCCAGAAGGTCACCGATACCAAAAAACCGAGACACACATTTTGTAGATACTAATGACTTAATGAAATCCTAAAAGTTTGATATCGATCCCTTATAAACTGTGGTCATTGGCACGACCGCAAACTTGCTTCTGGTAAGTAGCGCCACTTGACCTGACCTGGTGACCTGACCTGAATCCGGACACGGAACTTGAATTTTCGCAAAACTGTTGTGGAAAGATCAGTGAATTAGTTATGCCAAATTTGGTGTTGCTACGCGCCGGCCTGTTTTTCGTTATCTCGATAAAACATCGAGCCGGGGGTTCAAACACCCCCCCCAGTGCGGGCGCGGAGTTAAGGAGCAGGCTGGTGCTTAGGGAGACATAAGTCAGTCGAAAATATAGATATTGCTTTGGAATTGCTTAGAGGCATTGTCCATGCTTTGTTTTCTAATATATCTTTCAGTTTTAAAGATGTTTGACCATTTTGAATTGATATAATTTTCCCCCCGAAAAATCACCTTTTCCATCATAAAATTACAATTTGCAAATATATTAAAAAACTATAAGATATATTGAAAAACAAAGCAAGGACGATGTCCCTAAAAATTTCAAAGCAATATCTATATTTTTGACTGACTTATGTCTCCTAAAGTACCAGCCTGCTCCTTAACTTGATTGTGATTCCTAAACACGCGTCGCACTCACTGGAACACCGAAATCCTTTCACTGACAGCTTCACAGTTCACATACCACATATCGAATGCTTGGAATCATTTACAAATTTTATAGACTTTGTAGAACCACTTATGGGCACACAACCATCACTGGTTCACCCCTCGATCGAGAAACGAAACACGTGCGAGCCAACACAAGCGAGCATTATCAACTGGATCAACTAGCTTCGAAATTTACTGAAATTCTTAAAAAAATACATTTTTATATTTTTTAAAAGTCATAACTTGAAAAATGAATACATATGATTCAAACGATTCCAATGAATATGTTTAGGAAGTTTGAAGTAGATATCTTCAAAATGATCGAGTTACGATCTTTCAGAGACAAAATTCGACCACCTCCACAGCATTACTATTTACTACCTATATATATATATATATATATTTTTGCTTTTTGCTTAATATTTATTTGGAGCAAACAATGTTTTAACCTGCGCCGGGCCGGGGGTGTTTAGACACCCCCCCTCAGGTTTTTCCTGGATATCGGGAAACAGGTCAGCAGCTACTTTATCCGGCCGCCAAATTTTCAAGTACCTGTTCGATCATCTTTGTTACAGCTTTCAAAAAGTTTATGACAGAGTCATGTCAGGTCAGGTCACCAGCTAGGTCAAGTGACCTCACCTCCGCAAAAAAGTTTTGCGGTTCCACAAAGCCACAGTTTTTCTAGCGGACTGGTTCGTACTTACAGGTTTTCATAACAACACATTACTATTCTAAAGTTGTATATCTCGGATTTATCTCGGTGACCTAAAGTCAGGTTCATATTTCCTGACCTCCCCATTATAAGCCGGAGTGGGAAATAACAGATGCTTCATATAATTTCATGAAAGTATGCGTGTGGATCAGGTGATGATTTTCCAGAATCATGTTTTTCTAGCTCATTCTGAATGACCGAGGTGCGAATTATTTTATCAGAGATCTATACAAGTCACTGGAGGTCATACTGAGGTCATCAGCAATTAGTTAGCTAATAACTTCTGATAAGAAAATTTTTGGGGAAGATAGAGACGAGCAGATGACCACCCACTGTTATTCGTATCGTCCTGTCCGGTCGCACCCAATATGCAACCATGACCTATTCTGGGTCACCAAAAATGACCTTGACTAGGTCAATTTGGAAGTTGACTTAATGAGGTCATCATGATATATGTTGTATCAAAGCGTCTGACGACAGGAACACGATTAGTAATAAAATGACTTTATGTTGTATCATTTTTAGAAAAAATGATATTCAGGATTACCAAAACTGCATTTTTGACAATTTGAATGGACCTCTGGAGGCCTAAATTATTGTTCATGAGCTCAAATTTAGGATCCTAGGTGCGATTCCAAATTTATAATAGCTAATCTATTGTTGCTTTTCTCGTTTACCTCTAGCTGATTCAAAGTTTCCGAGAGGATATTGCGATTATCTGGAGCTACTGTCCTAAAATCGGTCGATCGTGAAATTTTGACCTCTTAAGAATGACCTCTGGTGACTCTAATATTGACCTGATAAAAATTCTTCAAACTAAATAGTTTTCCAAATCCCTTTTGACGATGCTCTCGAACGGTATTTTTGGTTTATGTCTAGGTCCCATAGAGCCGAGTTAGAAGGGGGTGTTCGAAACACCCCCCACCCCGCCGAGGAAGGTTGGCGCCGAGCACCGCCCAGGCGCGGGGTTTAAAGTGATTTTTCCGCGTTATAGTCGAAAAACGAACCTATAAAACATTTACTAAGACTGAGCAATACAATTTCAAATTATGTGGTTATATGTTACAAGGGGACAATAGCAACACAATCAAACCTATATTTCAAATTCAAATCAACTATAACATGCGCATACAAGTTACAACCGTCCTTATACTGACCGATAATTACAGTTTGACCTCCCATGACCTCGGATGACCTTGACCTTACCCCAAGCTCATCTGCAGCAAAATGTCTACTCAGAAAGTGTCAGATACACGAATCATTTACCGGATTTTTCAATTGCCTATGGCGTCTAATATCGCATTTTTTGCGCGAAAATGCCATTCCACTCGGACTAAATGACATGGTCAACATTTTGTCTTTCACGTTACCTGTGACATCATTCGGTGACACTGAAGGTTTTAACAGGGAATGATTTCACTTCTCTCGAAAGTTGTCCAATTGTACGCCCGCTGTCGGCTGCCCAAAATATGAAGTAATTGCTGCCGAACAACGATTCTGACATTTGTTTCTCACAACAGTGGCTTCAATTCTATGAAAAAACGTAAGTTTTGTATATTGGGGCTGATGACGTCATATGAAGGAATTTTGGAAATAGAGAGGAACCTTCACGCTGCAATATGTTGGCACTAGTGATCATGGCTGACATGTACTTAGTCCAAATGTAAAAAGTCTACTTTCATCAATCATCTGATTAAAGAGAGATGGAGGGACATTCAGCTTTAAGATGGCGATACTAATACCACCTAGGGCGGCTAATTTTGTAGCAAGCATGTCAAAACCAAACTCAAATTACTTTCGATTGGACCTCTGTGGGATGTTTTTAACTTTCTCACTACTTTAATTTCAGCGAAATCCAGCAAATTGGCCATCTCACTCAATATTAATGTTAATGTAGAAACATTCCCTTTAAACAATATTGGGTTACTTTCGACACATTTTGCCAGGGCTTATCGTTTGCTGTTTGGAAGTTTTAAGGTCGGTTCAAAGTATTATGGAGATCAGAAGGGAGTCCCTTATCCGAAAAAATCCTTAAAGGATTTGTTCCTACACATTTCTTAAGGACTGCCCTTGTACGAAATTGATACATAATCCTTAAGGATTTTCCTTCAGGATTGTCCTTAAGGAATATCCTTAAGGATTATTCGTAAGATTTACCCTTAAGGATTATCCTTAAGGATGATCCTTAAGGATTATTTAGAAATCCTTAAGGATAAGTATATAAGTCCTTAAGTATTTACAAAGAATCCTTAAGGATTTACAAAGAATCCTTAAGGATTTACAAAGAATCCTTAAGGATTTACAAAGAATCCTTAAGGATTTACACACAAAAAAATCCTTAAGGATTTACGAAGAATCCTGAAGGATTTACAAATAATCCTTAAGGATTATTTGAAAAATCCTTAAGGATACGTATACAAATCCTTAAGGATTTCCACAAAATCCTTAAGGATTATTAAACAATCCTTAGGGACAAGTATCAAAATCCTTAAGGATTAGTATAAAATCCTTAAGGATTTCCCTGTGAATCCTTAAGGATTTTCCTGTGAACCCTTAAGGATTTTCCGAATGATCCCTATCCTCAGGGATACTTGATTCCACCATGATAATACTTGTTATCCTTAAGGATTATTTGGAAATCCTAAAAATCATTTATAAATATTTAAGGCCTCTTCCAAAATAAATTTCCCTTGCAAACATTAATGATTTAGGCGGACGATGGGTAAGCTGGTGACGTTCTCGAGGTTTATGTAATTGCGTTATGTCGTCTAAAGACCAGTTATTAGCGTGCACCAAAATATCATCCAACACAGCAACTTTCTCATTCACCACAATTGTGCTCAAAACCAAAGATTTGTGTTAAAAAAGAAACGGCTCGAAAAACCAATGTTCTGTATTGCGTGATAATTATTTGACACAAGTCATTACATATATATATATATCCACGGTGATTACATCGCATCACCCTGCGGCTCGTCTTAGTTGCGCTACTGGTCCCTAGCCAGCTGGCGTTTTCGAGTTTTGACTTCGTCATTGGACTTTTTACGTGCAATGACGTATAATATATACTTAGTATAAAGAAGAGACACCGATTCAACACTGAACACACCTGTGAATGCTATATGTTATAATGTGCAAGCCTGTGTACACAATAACACAACACCTCAGCACCTGATCTTCATATCTCACACATCGATTCCAATGCGACATATGTTACACGACACTGCACAATGACTATCTACAGTCGTTCTCTCAGCGGTAACTTCTAATCGACCACAGCCCCGGAGGCTGTCACTACAGCCCTGCTCCGCCGCCCCCCGTCTCGCAGCTCGAGTCGGTGTTCAGCATGATGCTGTAGCTGGGCACAGAAAGCTTGCTCCGCAGGGTCAGTCTTAGCAGCTCAACTCCAGAGCCATGCTGCGCTGCTCTGGCTACCACTCGGTCGTTAATCGCGTCACCATCACTAGTCCCACTTCTCTCTTCTGGATAAATAATGCCGAAATAGCTTCGTAATAAAACGTATCTTTAACAGCAGTGGCGAGTCTCACCTCATCGTGGCGACGCCCCCGCTCAAACGACTCTCCGTCCTCTCCACACAGCGGCGTCTCGCTTCCCCCTGCTGACCCAAAAACGCGACGCGAGTGGGTACAAGGCAAACAATAGCGTCCGGGGCGGCCGTCGGGCACCCTTCCGCCACAGGGGAGGGGGCTCCCCGGCTCCCTCTGTCCGTCCATACAACCCGCCAGGTGCCGGCCACTGGCCGACACCGAGATGGTCACGGGACACAACCTGTTGCGGCTGATGGTGACTGCGTAAAATAATAACGGTATATGTCTTGTGCAAATGGATACACTGTGGTGCTTCATATTTGTGAATGCTACAAATAATAATTACAGCATGCATATTGCATATTGCATATCACGTAAAATTATCACTTCGGAGTACGGGTGATTTGAAATCATGTAGTATTGCAAATAAATCAACTACAGGCCCATCAGGATTACAATTATCGGTTCCTTATAATCCTTAAGGAATATAGAATCAAAATCCTTAGCGCTCGGACAAAACAATATATGAAGGATTATGACGAAGGACATTTGTTTAGGGCAAATAGTCCTTAAGGACTGTCCGCAAAATCCTTAAGGATTATTGTTTTGGAAAAATAGTCCTTAAGGACTGTCTGTTAAATCCTTAAGGGTCCTTAAGGATTATTGTTTTGGGCAAATTGTCCTTAAGGACTGTCCGCAAAATCCTTAAGGGTCCTTAAGGATTATTGTTGAGGACAAATAGTCCTTAAGGACTGTCTGCAAAATCCTTAAGGATCCTTAAGGATTACTGTATAGGTCAAATAGTCCTTAAGGGCTGTCCCACGATCCTTAAGGATTATTGTTTAGGGTAAATAGTCCTTAAGGACTGTCCACAAATCCTTAAGGATCCTTAAGGATTATTGTAAAGGGCAAATAATCCTTAAGGTCTGTCTCACAATCCTTAAGGATTATTGTTTAGGGTAAATAGTCCTTAAGGACTGTCCGCAAAATCCTTAAGGATTATTGTTTAGGGCAAATAATCCTTAAGGACTGTCACCACAATCCTTAAGGATCCTTAAGGATTGTGAGGATTTTCTTAAAATCCTTAAGGATTTTTTCACCAGGGGCTATAAAATGGCCTCCCAGTAAGTTGCGTTACAGAATATACCCCAGTTACTAGCGGGTTAAAATTCTTAAATGTTTTGGAGGACGCATTCTCCTTGGGGAAAGGGTCCCTCTCATACCCCCCCCGCTTTCAACGCCCATGGGCAATGGGCATTTGTCCAATTTACAGGGCGCCTGTTTTGCCCCGTGGGGGGTAACATTTGCTTATTAACGGGTAGGGTGCCTGCTCTGCTCCATGGGGTGCTATTTCCTTCTAGTGGCGCATATCCTGTTCCTAAGTCGCCATTTCGCCATTCGCCATTCCAAATCGCCATTCGCCAGCATAAGTGCTAATGTGTCCGATTCCTAGGAGTGCCTGTCAGTGGCGTGCGCAGAAGTTCACAAAGGACCAGGTCATTGCTTTGAGGCCTGAGGGGCGCCACCTGATCGACAGGGGCGCCATCAATATTAGCGAAAATTTTGCAGAGGGCGCTTCTCCTTTCACACCGTGCGGAAGGAGAGGCGACCCCCGTCATTACCTGGAAGGGGCGCGTCACTGGTCGGAGGGCGCCATTTCTGGCCGGAGGGGCGCCGTCACTGGCCGGAGGGGCGCCGTTACTGGTCGGAGGGCGCCATTTCTGGCCGGAGGGGCGCCGTCACTGGCCAGAGGGGCGCCGTCACTGGCCAGAGGAGCGCCGTCACTGGTCGGAGGGGCGCCGTCACTGGTCGGAGGGGCGCCGTCACTGATCGGAGGGGCGCCAGCGTTGCATGTGCACCTCGGGTCCAAAGGATCAGGCATGCCCTGAATGACCGTATACTCTGTAGGCCCACTGGCGCCTGTCCTGTTGGCGGTGCTAATTGCAAAATAAACAATAGAAAAAATGGAGGGGGGCGCCTTCGGCGCCCGTCAACAAAAGAGGACGGACATTCCGTAGTGTCCGTATAGGTGGTTGCGCCCCTGCCTCCCCCTCTGGATCCGCCAGAGAATGGGTTTAGCTTGCCGTTTCCTCACAAATTCATCCAAGGATGACTGACGCCACTTCATCACTGATTCACACTGATCTCTTTATCTGCAGTCTTTCCCATTACAAATATGTTGACAGAACCACCTTGTTTATGAAGCATGCAACGCACTTCACAGTCCACGGCCGTATCTACACGACCACAACCAAAAACAGCGATCGGTCGTCTGCTTATGACTCCCGCCAATATTAATATTGTTTATACTTGCGTTATGTCACCTTTTCCTCACGGACAAGCCACTATATTGTACTGCCATTTTTGTTTTTAGTTTTGCAATGCTTATCATTGTTAACCATATCAAATTAATCATTATAATAACCGGAAAGTGGAGCGCGCAGAAGACGCTAGTGCAAAAAAGCTAGTGTTAGTTTAGCTAGTACACATTAAGAGACTACGGTAGAATCGCTAGTGGTCAAAAGAGTTGTGACAGAAAACAGCTAGGCTAGCGATATAGCTAGTGCCACGAATAACGAGAGCTAGTACTATTGGGTGCGTAGGGGACAAAAAAGAGCTAGTTTGTCTTTCAAAAGAGCTAGGTTACAAAATGGCTAGTGCAGCTAGTGGAACTTTACGTATTCGCATTGGTAGTTTTATGCACTAACGCCTACATCTCTGCTCGGCGCGGTCGAGAGTTCCGTAACCTTCGTGGGGTGGGCGATCTGCCCCCCCCCTGAATTCGAGAACCGCTCAGCCGATTCGATGGGAAAGATCAGCATTACGATCCGTGTAAAAAAACTTGTTGGACCTGATTTTTTTACTTCAAAAAATAGGGGTCAGGGGACATGTTTTAAAGTCATTGCGGCCAAACTGTTTCGACAGTTTTCATGCACAAAAACGTTTTTGAAGCTTCCATGTCAGGTCTTTAATATATTGAAAGGGACAATAAAGAAATGAAAAATCATGGGGTACTTCAGGAATGACCAATGGGGGGGGGGGATTTTTTATACAAACATGTGGCTGTTCGTTATAGCGTTTTGGGACGATAGGAAACGTCACATGTGGCTTGTGCTGTAATTGTTAATGTTAATATATTGCGAATATTAATGTGCTCGATGGTAGTTTTGGCCATGATGAATGAATATTATACAAGGAATGATCAATAAACATGGCGTAATGTATATTAAGGAAAAGTCGAGAAGACAAAAGGAAAGGCTATCCACGTAGAGCATCGTCCAGATTCTTTCGATCGACGATAAATGCTAGGAGACTACGTATGAGTAGCCTCGTACTTAACCTAGCACGATAGAATCTTTTACGACGATATATCCACGACGAAGAAATCTGAGCCGTAACGGTGAAAGCTCATTCTTTTTGTCTCTGACTTTTCATTTTATATATATTGAGCCATGTTTTATGATCATCCTTTGTAATATATTGCGAATAGGCGGATTCAGGTAAACAACATGGGGGACCAATGTGCAGAAGGCCTTTTACATTTACCTTATTTTAAGTAGGGCCTGTATGTGACCGAAGGATTCGCCCGTTTTATGTACCTAGAGTGCGCCTCTGCCCCGCACATATTATAATCCAAGTTATGTATGGTGTATAAGGCTGTGACACAGTTCTTGACGCTTTTATTCAACGCAAACTCAGGAGGAAGTATGCCCCGCCAAACCGCATTGGTAAGGACCCTTCCCAAACAGACCTGACCGTGCCTCAGCTTGGCCGATTTATCTCAAAAATATTCGAACAACACGCGTCATTAATTCTATAGAGTACCAAAGCTTAGACAGAATAGACGATAATCGGTTCATGAAAGCGGTGGCCAAAAAAACTTCCGGGGGCGCAGAATCTGACCCCCAAGGAAGAATAGGGTAAAGAGGCTAGTTTACAAAAGGCTAAACAATTTTATTTTCAAAAGGTTTATTGCTTTAATGGATGCACAGATTCCACCGAGAAAATCACGCAATGTATGCGCAAGGTCTTAGGAACACGACTTTTCGTGTATCATCAAATGTCTCTTGAATTTTGTGGCATTTCGACATTCAATTTACTTAGCGACTGGCTGATGGAAGGTGGATAGTTTCGAGGCCATCGATACAAATTTACGCTGATCCTTGAAATGATAATCGGTCTTGGCGCCGACGAACGACGTGTTTCTTATATATGTATTTGTACGATTATTCAAGCCTTAGCACTTACACTAATATGTACGAAATACTGGAAACGATGGTCAGAATAAAATTAGAATAAATCAAATAGCTAAGAAGTCTAGATGCAGCGACAACAGCCTCAGTAGGATTTCAAATGAGCTAAAATGGTGAACTAGCTTCAGTTCTGATCGCATGGATGCTTTACCAACGATCACGGACTAGCTCTTGTGATTAATAGCGCACTAGCTCTTTTGTCCACTAGCACCAAAAGACTAGCTCTTTCGTAGCACAAGCTCATAAGCAGCCTAGCTGTTTTGTTCACTAGCCCTTTTGAACGCTAGCGATTTTCTACATAGGCCTATTTAAGTCTAGCTCAAATTCTCACTGGCTCTTTTTTCATAGCTCTTTTAGGTGGCCCGGCAACCGTTATATATCTTATTCGATTACGGGCAAATGGGGGGGGGCAAAAAGATAGTGATTTATGTCCCCGCTTGATTGCCAGCGGGAGCGGGAGCTGCTCGCTGCCCCGGACTCGCCGCCCCTGCTCCGTGGTCCTGAAAATTGCTCTCGGCGGCTGCCCCCTGCCACCCCGCTTCGCGCCCCATGCTCCATAGGTCCTAAAATTGCATTCTAGTTCTCACTAGCCACCAGCATTATCAAGACACAAAGCTACATGATGTTCAGTTTTGTGTTACGACTTGTGTGTTGTTAAACCTATGCTGGAACTGCGCCGTCATAGACTCCGCGCAGCACCAAACACGTCTACTTATTGTTTTTGTCCCTAGATGGCACTAGTAGCAAACGCCTGAAGTTATGCTGCACCGCATAGCTTGAAGCCAAGAACTGCGGGTCGCGCAGCTGAGGTGGAGGTAAGGACTAAGGACTAACGAATCATTCTGGTCTCCATAGAGATCTAAGCCATACCCTTGACGCCTGAAACCACTGGTCTACATGCACATTTTCCAGGAACGATAATAATAAGATATCTGAAGACTACATTTAGGTATTAACGCATTACATTTAAGGTGACAGTGCACCTTGTCAATGTGGGTTTGAGTTGAGATAGGAAAGGTGCTCTGTGGATCTGTGCATCTTTCCTATCTGTGGATCTGGATGAGCCTGGTGGAAGATGACTTGGGGTGGTCCTGGTCTGGTCTCCACTATTAGCTCTTTGGTCCAGCAAGCTGGACACCGCTGGAGCAGCTTCCGGGTGCCGATGTCCGCGTCTATGGGTTCGCGACACCTTTTTGGAACTCGGCGGACTAGCTAGCTTAACACGTAGCCTGCTATTTTATAAATGGAGTGGGCCCTGGTGCCAGGAATTACTGTCAAGCAGAGCCTCTGCCAGACACTTAAAGGAATTCATGTATCCATTTTCCTAATTTGATGAGCAGTTGCGAAACTTGTGTCATACCACGAAGTGGCGCGAAATTTTTGCTGTTATTTACTGTGGATAGCAGGATTTTGACTGCTTCAAATGCTATTTTTACGATAAATTGTTATCTTTCCCCGAAAAATGTTAACTATCACAGTTCTCTCCTAAGATCACTGTTTTCACGTTAAGTGCAGGAAACGTGCGGGAGGGGGAATGTCCCCCAGATTCCTGCGGGGAGAATTTGCCCCTGATGCCCCCTGGATCCGCCAGTGGGGCCACATGCTTTAGCACAATTCACAATTCAAAAATCTAAGAAATTCACAGACAATACTTATAAAACCGCTTGCATTATCAGTAAAAAAAACTTTGTCCTGACTATCTTGAAATTTACACACAAATGGTGTCCGTGCCGAAGGGATACAACATATTCTCCAGCGCGCCTTTGGAGCCGGGCATGGCCCCACATGGCCCCCTTAAATACACAACTGATCATTAGCTATTATAGGCTGTCAGTGGACCAGCGTCGGAAGAGTTTGAATCTGGCAGCCGTCAGGCGGCATGACTCTTCCGACGCTATTTGTTCACGGCTGTCGCTGAGTACAACGAGCTGCCGTCTGGGCTCCGCTGTTTAAGCTACGCTGGTTTTAAACGTCAGCTCAAAGAGTACCTGATGGAGCGTGAGCGTGAGACCTAGTCTTATGACTCACTGCACTCGTTATGAGAGAACTGTGTTGCGCTTTGTGCTGTGTGCTCTGAGATGCGTACATGATGTATGAGTGTTGCGTCACTCAAGCCCAAGTATTGTAATGTGTTTTTGACTCGAGTCATGGAATAGCCGTTGCATGCAGCGGATATGGCTCACGAAGTGAAATAAACAAATAAATAAATGAATAAATAGGACTGGGCGCGGAGGTCGATGAGACACTGTGACCGGGCAGCGTCTCGTACCTGCCAGCACCATGTGAAATCCGGCCGCCGTCTGCCGTCCGGGGCGTCGCCTGGTGAGCCGACCTGTGTTTGCAATTCGGAGGCGAAATAATCACCGTGTACTGACGTCACCGTCAGCGACGGTGCAGCAGGAAACGAGGAAATGGCACGTTGAGTGCCTGGTCACATGGCGTGTAGAGCACTTACCCTGCCGGTGGCGGGGAGGAGAGGGGGCAGGGGGCAGGGAGGGGAGGGGGGCACGCTGAGTCCGCAGGAAGGTTCGACTGACGGCTGGACAGCGGACATGAAGGCAAGGAGTTGGCGACTGTTCCAATGTCTGTGATGCTCCAGCATCGGTTTGGATATTGAATTGAAGTGCTGATTTGGAGTATCATCGCTTCATCAGCCTTGAAATAAGAAGTTTCGGAGAAGCAGCACCTTATGTAGCGTTCGGGCCGTCTGTTTCGTCTGTTGTAAATGTTGCTTAAATGTTAATAGTGCCAGAAATCACCTGAGCCTACCAGGCTACGTAGCAAAACTGATATTAGCCGTTTTCACGAAGGATTTATTTGTACCCGTTAGTACCCGTTAGTACCAGGTAATATTTCGTGCATTTTGGGTAATTGAGTCCAAGAACACGGCTTTTCCCAGATATTTTTTATGTCAATTGAAACTTCATGAATTCATGTACAATTATCTGCTCATACAATGCGAAATTTCCCGTTAGTTTTCTTAGTATAATCAAATTCATAAACACATATTACCGGGTACTACCGGGTACTACCGGCCCGGTACGTTGCAATTTCCGAGTTTCCGAGTGTTTGTTGTTCAGGAGTATATGCATAGGTTAAGAATATTTATGTGACAAATGTTAATCAAGTGAAAGGAAGTCCTTATATTCGATAATACTAATATCATGTTTTAAACTCTATTGTAAACTAAAAAAACGGAATAAATACCCAGACGGTTTACGATTTTGCTTGATCACTGGGCAAATAGATCACCGGTCGCCGGCCTGTCATTTCGGTATGCGCCTGTCATTTTTATTTGCCCAGTGATCAAGCAATAAATGCGAAACGTCGGGTATTTATTCGTTTTTTAGTTTAAATTAAGTTTAAAAACATGAATTATTAGATTATAATATAAGGCCTTCCTTTCACTCGATTAATATGCATAGGTGTTTCTAGGTGACAGTAGTGGCTTCTGCAGAGATTGCGACCTCGAATACCCTTTTTTCAGAGTGCAACCGACGTCACTAACCTTCGATGACCTCAGATGTATTTTTATTTTGTCTTTTGTCCGTGTCTAGGTCAGTTTGTGACGCTGATTTCCAAATATGGGATTCACGTTACGTAATTATATGTTCCACTGGGGTCATGCACTTCCAAAGGTCGACCGAGGTCAATGACCTCAGATGATCTGACATGACCTTTTTTAATTTGGCAGGTTTTATGTCATTTTGTGATGCAACTTTCAATTTTGGCGTCTGTTTAGCATTCAAAAATGTTCTTTTACGAATTTAGTTCGATTAGTATTCATTTTTTACACATTTACGATTTGATGACAACTGGGTCTTTGCCATGATCTCAGAGATCACCTAATTACCCAAGACCAAATAAGATGTCAATGGCTTCCTCTTGTAACAAGAAACACGCTCGTTTTGTAATTGAATCTCTAGCTCAATTAAGGGCAAAACGCCAAGGAGGGTTGTATCCCCCCTACACACACACACGTTCACACATTACAAAAATTATCCGGCTACTAACTGAAAGCAATTGGCTATTTTATCTGAAATACTTGTTTCTTCTATTTTGCTCAACTCTGCTGGCATGACGTCCTTGGAACCAGAGACTATCATGGGTGCCCAAACCCCAAGCCCAGCCCAGCCAAAACCCATGAACATCAAGCCCAGGCCCAGACCAGACCCATTCAAATTCATAATTTGATCCACATCGCCCATTGGGGCCATTCAGATAAGGCAGATAATTATTTTCACAAAATTCGCAACCATTACCCTAGCATGTTGACTTTCATACTATCAACGATCAATAATATCAGGCACCTGTTTGTGCTGTTGATTTGGACTTATTGAACACTTTGCGGTCAACATTATCATATTGGATCAGACATAGGATCAGACATGATTTCAATCTTACTGCCCTATTACTTACCATGATTTATTGTTCTCATATAATTGCCAAAGTCTATTGTTTAAGTGTCCTATATCATTTAGAAAACATATTTACCTGGTTAAACATCTGGTTGTAAAGTATAAAATAACGCTTAGCGACATTATTCCAAAATTGTCATACCCATGCCCACCCAGTACCCATGAGAAGTCAAAAAAATGCATACCCAACCCAGACAATCGGAATAATTGAGTGGGCACCCATGGGTGCACCCAACCCATGATAGTCCCTGCTTGGAACTAATATCGATGTCCTCAGTATTTATGAATGCTCTTACACCATTTTCAAAGAATAAACGAGATTTTCTCTAAAGATGTATTGCTTCAAATCGACGTATTATCATATGGAAAAATCCGCTGCTTTTCTAGCTGTGAGGCGCAAAACACAAGTGCACTCTGCATCACAAGGCTTACAACGTAAAATTGCTAACATTAACCATCACACAATAGAGAAAAACGCCAGCAAGCAGCTCTTCTCCTAACAAAACCTCAGGTGTCTCGATCAGACGCTGGTTATTTCAGTCACAGACCTGGCAAAGTCACCGCTGTGCTGAGTAACATAAGGACACAGTGGTAATCATTCTAAGCTCCCATCAATAAATAGCTGTTGAAAGAGCGAAAGCCACAGTCTGGTTCGCAGACGTGCACTGCGAGCCAATCAAGTAGTGCTATCTACAGACACACACACACACACACACACACACACACACACACACACACACACACACACACACACACACACACCACACACACACACACACACACACACACACAACAAGACACCACAGCACACACACACACACGCGCGCGCTCAGCACCGCTCACACACTGCACACACAGTACACACACGTACCAGTCTCTCTTGAAAGTTATCTACCCACTGTGGCGGTGGCGCCACCCGTCCCGACCGAGGAAGGGCAGCTCAGTTTGAGAGTCACTGGATTGCCTGACCCGGGGACCACTGAATGCGAGGGGAGCGAGCCGTCAGACAAACCCAGGAACCACCGGCCACGATACTGTGCCGGAACACACTTACTAGGTGCGAGTGTGAAGGTGTGTTTTGTAAAAGGGAGACCGTTGGGATCCTATTTTGCGGCTGTAAATTTTGAAAGAACCAACCATCATAAACGAATTTATCGCACTACACGTGGCTTGTCGCGATAGTAGACGTCGCAGCGGGCGCGCCGCACTGTAGTTGTTTCTGAATCTGCTCATTTCTTTATGATTTAAGCTGATAAATGCCACACAAAAAGTTATGTCACTTGCCATTCACTCGTTTAATGATAAAACACGCGCAATAATTGATGCTGACTCTCGCTCTCGCTCTCGCTCTCGCTCTCGCTCTCGCTCTCGCTCTCGCTCTCGCTCTCGCTCAATCGTCTCGCTCTCGCTCTCGTGCTCTCTCTTTATATACGTTTACAATATTTTGATATCACGTCATGCGAGTCAGCTCTGAGCCCTGGCTACTGAAGCTCAAATGCACACCTCAGACCACTTCACAATACTCGCAGTGGCCTAAAAACCACGCCAGAGCCAGCGGAGTTCCCGGTGAGGATGGGGTTAAGAGAGGGTCAGGTGACACGAAGCTTGAACGGACCACCCTCCCTCCCACGGACGGCCGGATTAGCCGTCCGACCCCGAGTGGTGCTGGGCCCTCAAACTGTTTTGGTTAGTTCGGTGGGGACGCGACTGCCATGGGGGGGATAAAAAAGCATACTTTCAAGAGAGACTGTACACACACGTACACACACGTACACACACGTAACAATGCATGCACACGCTCACACGCACACACACACACACAGAGACACACACACAACAAACACGACACACATCCACAGCACACACACACATCACGCACACACACACATTACACACACACCTACACGCCCATATACTTATTTCACACAAACCAGATTATCCATACACAACCCACGCACACACCACACACACACCACACACCACAACACACACACACACACACACACACACACACACACACACACACACACGTACACACATACATGTATACACACGCTCACATGCACACGCACACGCACACGCACACGCACACGCACACACATATAATTTCTAGCTAATAAAACGTCATTTTGCCTTCCTTAAATAACTTTCTGAAGAAACATATCAAGTCCTGCCGAGAATCGTAAGTATGATGGTCATGTTTTCAAAATAAAAGGCTTCTCAACGATGATGATTCTATTAGTTAAGAATTAAGATATCATAGTAAACTGTCATTAAATTTCGACGTTTTGGTATTATGCCTCATCTTTGGTACTCATTCACGAACATAATACTCAGCTGTATTGAAGGGACCGCCCACATATGGAGTACCTACTTTGTTTA
This sequence comes from Semibalanus balanoides, assembly GCA_014673585.1. NCBI lineage: Eukaryota > Metazoa > Arthropoda > Thecostraca > Balanomorpha > Balanidae > Semibalanus > Semibalanus balanoides. Next base: position 86,876 of record VOPJ01004585.1, read on the forward strand.
TCAGCGTGAAGAAGTAACTATGGCCTTGCGTGCCTTTCACCGACAGGAGAGCATTTGCGTTGGGCTGTACCCAGGGCAGGATGGTCTTGTCAGAGGGGTATCCACCGAACTCGATTTTGTTCTGTAGGTCCACGCCGGAGCCGGGGCCGGTGAACTCGTATGGCAGCAGCGTCTGTTCCAGATTCAGAGAGCCCAAGAATCCGCTCTCGACTCCAGGCTTCTCGAAGAGTACGAGGATCTGTCGAGAAAGGGATCAGATGTAAAATGCTTTCCGACCCCGTCCCTAAGACCGTTACCGAATCTTTCCGACCCCGTCCTTCCCACAAATTGAGTTTGGTATGGCAAAGGGCGACATATGTACATTTTTTATTATTACATTTTATCTCTCGCAACCGAGGCTTTGTTGGACTTGTGTAGACGCCATGAATACAAAAATGTTAGTAGTTTTAAGTACAATATCCAACGCATGATGTAAAAAGAAATGAACCAGGTGATTTTATCGTACAGAAAATAGCTTCTAGAAGCAGCATAGTAGTTTACCTGCCATATTAAATCTTACTCAGAATTGTGACTGATTCCAATTTTCATGAATGACTCAATCATGATTCACCGGCAAACATGAATGATTAAATCATGATTCAATCTCTCAACATTACCACTGGCGAATGATTCACATACTTACATGAATCAATCATGAATGATTCATTCAATGAATCATTAATGAATGATTTAATCACAATAATAAGCAAAGCGTAAGTACAAATAACAGTGCATATATTCGGAATGAGGGTGTTTACAGACCAAATGAAGGTGCTGAAAGTGATCTTGATATGTGTTGACGTGGTGTTGACTCAGTTCCATCCCCCATTATGAGGGTGGGTTATTGTTTGTATAGTTTCTGTTGTCCCCCAACAATAATGATTCATTGTGCTATGAATGATTCAATCGCCCTATTTAGTATTTTACATAAATTATTTAAAGCTGCTGCGAGGAACATGTTAAACGTTAACAATATTATCGGTATCATTGACCTTATCCTCGTATTATATTCCAGAAAATAAAGCTTTAAAGGCGCTGGACAAGTACAAATAACGTGTTTACGTCGCTGGCGTATGTGTCCAGCGCTGTTCAGTAATTTTTTAAAGCTTTATTTTCTGGAATATAATACGAGGATAAGGTCAATGATACTGATAATATTGTTTATATTTAGTATTTTCTTTGAATGAATGATTCAATCAATGATTCATTGAATCATTCATTAAGAGGAGAAGGACGTGAATCGATTCATGAATGATTCACGCAAAATAAGAATGATTCAATCAAAAATAATTACTCAATCAGATTCAGTCACAAGTCCGATCTTACTGGAGGCATCCTTACTGGGGGTGAAGGGAGGACAGTTTTCTTGATAACTGATTTCTTACCTTGAATGTGTGGTGACTGATCTTTAACCCACCACCCAGCACAAAGTACCAACTTTTGGTAAGTAAATATAACGCGACTGTATGGACAAATTTGCAGAGCTGTTAAATACTTACCCGCAGAATCATAAATTGGTTGTGAAAGCGTGAACGAAGCCCCAGTTCTACAAAAGAAACGAAATACAATATTGGAAATTCGTTGATCAATACATTATTTCTGTGCTTTTTTCGTGACAAGGGTGCACCATTCGCCGAAACTGTGCAAGAAATAAACCCTGATTTGTTCATCTGTAAGCAGTACTTTGTCCACCTCTAACCTGGAATCTCTCCTCGGCTCCGGCCAGGCTGAGCTGGTCGGCGTGACGGAGGATCGAGTAGCTAGGATCGATAGGCTGGTTCGGAGAGCGTTCCAGAAGATCATCATAAGTCCAGGCGCCGCTCCTGAGAAAACCGTGTGGCGTGGTGATCGCAAACAGTGACGTCGCCATGGAGGGGGGGGGGTAGGCAATGGGCCCATGCCCCTCTACCTGAGCAAAACAAAATTACTCAACAACATATAGCTGAAGAGCAAAATTTGATTCTTCTACCGACGTGCACAAATCCTGGCTACGTGCCTGATTGCAAATGGTTTTAATAGGTCAGAAAACATCACAATAGCCGTTTTCACGATGTCTTATTTTGCGCGAAATGTTTTAAGACATTTTAAAATGTTTTAAGATGTATCAGTGGTAGCCGTCTTCACGATGGGCTAATTTGCGAGAAATGTTTTAACCCTCGCCCTATGGGACTGTAGGGCGAGGGTTAAAACATTTTTTCGACAATTAGTTCATCGTGAAAGCGGCTACTACTAAAACATTTTAAAACATTTTAAAATGTTTTAAAACATTTCGCGCAAAATTACCCATCGTGAAAACGGCTAACAGGTCACACGATGGCACATAAAGCAAAAACAAAGCTACAAAATTTCATCGGAGGTCAAAATAAGTGACCAATTATATGAAGATAGCTCTGGTTTCGCGGCATCAAGTCACGCTGGTTGACTGATACATACATGCAAACATGTTTAGAACCGCCATGGGTAACTCTAACTGATACGCTCCCAGTTAACTGATACGTTCAGAGGAGGAAATGGGTCAGTCATCGTCAGTCCGTCAATCAAAATGCGCCTGGCCTTAATATGCTTTCAGTCAAATTCGATGAGTTTCTATTGAGGTGAATTATTTCTATTTGAAGTGAAGTGATTATGATGCCTAATGTAGTTGATTGCCACATATTTTATGATCGAAGTTAAATTATTTTGCTCTAAGCACACATCTAACTTGAGGGTCTATTTTTGACCCTTTGCAATATTTCACGATATCTCGGGAGTGTTGGTATCTTCTCGATTAAAAAATGAAAATAAAACCACGAGCCTAAATATGCATTTCAAAGTGTTTGCAAATTCTTGAAGAATAAAAAACGAAATATGTATGACCTATGCAAGTTAAGTAAGCATGTGTAGCTAATTCCAGTGGATAACGTATCTGTGCGTCAGTTGATAGCTGTTTGAGCTCAAGGGTGCAACCTTGATATTTTGGCGCAATTGTAATGCTAATAGTACTTTGTTGACGTTTTTTGCTGTTAACCTTCACAAATGTGCCGGCTGCTCCACACAAATACTGCTTCAGATCTGCTCCCGTTGTCCCCGTCTCAACTGCTGGGACAGTTTGGAGGAGTAAGGAGCAGGTTTTTGTCGAGCTCGGCCGAGCTTGGAGCAGATTGGAGCAGCCACGGAAAGGCCCGGCAACTTAGAGCTGAATATAGTCAGTCAGAGACGACACCAAAACAGATCTTGCACTACGTTTCTAAGCAGACCACTCGGCCTGAGGCCGCTAGTCGGCACCGGTACAATACACCTAACCTAACCAAACCTAACCTAACCTAACCTAACCTAACCTAACCTAACCAGGTCCAGCACGAGTCAAGCATGAGTCAAGCACAGGACAAGCACAGGACATCAGGCACACCAACACTAGATGCAGAGTGGACAAAGGTGACTAACCCTTTCGTGACTCGGACAACCATCGTCCAGCCGTCGATGCCCGAGTGCGATGCGCAGTAGTATTGCATCAGAGTGAGGTTCAACGAGCCGTAGTAGACGTCGTTCATGGGCGCGCTGAGCGTCTCGGCCAGGTCGCGGCAGGTCACGGTCGGGTCATCGGTACAGACGCGGCCGCTGCAGCGCTCGTCAGGCTCCACGCAGTCCGAGTCGTCCCGGCAGAACTGGTGGTGGCCGGAGCGGCCGGGGCGTAGCAGCTGTCTCCGTGTCAACGGTCAGCCGCGAGTAGTCCGGCACGAGCTGTACGGCGACAGGCGCTGTGGTGCTGGCTGAAGCTCAGCTGGCGCAGCGCGTAGGTGGTGGCAGGAGCCGCAGCAGCCGCGCTGCTGGTACTGCAGCTCCGGCGGGTTCAGCTCCGAGTCGGCCATCGTGCCATTGCAGAACCAGTATCCATGCAGGCCGCGCTACTGGCAGTAGTGGCAGCAGCAGCAGTGGCAGCATCAGCGGCAGAGGCTGGTGCCAGCCGGCGAGCACCCACCAGCTCGCCATGCCGGCCGTACCTTAACAGACAACTGAACATCTCATATTGAAGACTGAGCATTCTGCCGTCTTCTGATGCTGTTAAACATTACAGCGCCTATTTTGCTGGTTATTTGAATATTTTACAGAAGCTACTTACCTAAATTGCGTACATCGAAAATAGGAAAACAATAAGTATTTTTAGAGTAAGTTGCAGTTTTTCCTGCCCTTTCAAGCATTCGAATGCAATCTTTTCTCGTCACAAAGTTAGTGCATCTTCACATCGAAGATTCATCCTGCAAGTCGCGCAAAGGATACGCATGTAGCTGATAATGTAACTAGGTTACATTTTTTCTCACTCAATATTTAAACTGATATAAATTAATTATATTTGAGTTCGGCAGCCCCCCATCAACGCAGTCCACATCGACACCGGTGTCAATTTGTATACTATTGGGGGTGTGTGTGTGTGTGGGGGGGGGCAGCCCATGATGATTTAAAATTTTAACATAAGGCCTATGGCGTTGCATGGTAAGAATAGAGTTAAAATCTATAAAGTTAGCATTAGGGACCCCCCAATCATTTTCATAAATTGACACCGCTGCACATCTAGATAGTGCGACCAATTTGAGATCGAAAAATAGCGAATTCTTGCTCAAACGCCTTACAGCAGGTGTGTCGCCGAATAACCATTAGCGGCCCGGGCAGGATCACCTTGGTGAACTCAACAATACCAGCCGACAAGAAATGCGATATGAGGCCTTTTGCACAAAACTTACGTCACGAAAAAAATACGATTTCTCTTAGAATCGTAATTATTCTAAGACATGTTTCGCCAGGATGCTATGATACAAAGAACGGCGAGGAATTTACGCCGGTGCGTAAAGCCGTTCCAAGGGAGTTGTTTTTCATAAGGCATAAAAGATATAAATAATAAAAAGTAGTCTGGATATCACGCCGCATCAGCGCCATATTTGTCAAAATCCTAAATAAGCAGGGCGAAATCTACGAAGGCGACATCTACCGGCCGGCGCGGACAGCTATCCACACAGCCGGCCCTCAGTATCAGGGCTGGATATCTCTTTCTCTGTCGGAGGGGAGGGGGGTCCAGTATGGAGGGAGCCTACCAGAGAGAGTGGCCCTATAATACAAGGGACCCCTGGGTACTGGCGAGTCTAGCGTTGTTGAGCGTGAGGGGGAATGGTCAGTGAAAAGTTGTTGACGGGGGGGGGCATCAGCGATAAGTTGTTGAACGGAGTAAGTAATACATTTTTAAGCCGTGATCTTGGGAGAAAGCAAAAAACGACCGATTTGATTTGGTCCTTACTGACCGACGATAGAAACCCATTCAGATTAAAGGGAATTAATAGCACCTGGGAAAAGTATTAGCAATGATGGAGCAGAATGCCCTGATTTTCGGTCCTGGCATTTCATGTTTGCGGAAAAAGTCAGGAATTTGTTGTAATTTCAAAAATAGTAATATGGTTTTCACATGTGACGTCACACCAATCTTGCGTCACCAAAGCGAGTTGTGTCGTCACAAGGAGGCATCGAACGGCAAAACTTTGCGCCCGCCCAGTGACAGCTGCTGTGCCGGCACCGCACGATGGGTGCACCGGTAGGCGTGATTATGAAACGCGGACTGGCTGGGGTTCGACCGGCGCTCGCTCGCGCCGGATAGGGACGTGGGGTCACGCATTAGTGAACCAGTATGTGCCGAGCGCCTGACGACCGTCGGTTAGCGGTCGGGGCGGACGCAAGGTAACTGAAATACTGGGCGGACGGTTCAAAAGGCGAAGTGCGGTGGCAATCACAGGGAGTAACTACTGATGACGTATGGCGAAACGTCACGGTGATTTTGTGACGTTGAAATATGACCACATAATGTTACCAACGGTTTTTGCGTTGAAACTCAAGCAAACTAGGTCGCTTTGAGGGAAAAATTCGGATTTGGGGTTTCTCAGCACACCCCGACAATTCTGGCTATCTTCAGTTTAAAAACTAATGATTAAAGTGCTATATTCCCTTAAGAGGCCCACTACAGAACGGCATAAGACATCTTCAGCCAGGCATGCGGCCACGAATCATGTCTTAAAAATACGTTTCAGTTCCAGAAATATGGACCCTCAGGCCAACAGACGCTCAACCGTGGTAGGCGGACATCTCCTTCAGGCCGACCAAGAGCCCCCTCAAGCCGACCGAGAGCCCTTAAAGTCGACCCGAGGACTCTGTTAAGCCGATCAAGGGCTCTGTTAAGCCGACGTAGGCCCCTCAGTCCAACAAATTCCCTCAAGTTGACCGAGAACCCCGCAGGCGGAACAAGGGCCCTCAGGCCGACGGGGCCCGCTCAGGCCATAAAAAGGCCCAAGCCGACCAAGCCCCCCTCAAACTCACCGAGGGGCATCTTAGGCTGAACGAGGTCCCTTCAGACCGATCGAAAGCCTTTCAGATCAAACAGGGGGCCCCTCAGGGCAGCCGAGGGTCATCTCAGGAAGCTAGAGGGTCCCGCAGGCTCACCGAGGACCCTTTCAGACTGACCGAGGGCATCACAGAAAAACTGAGGCCTTGCGCCCACCTGACTAACCAGGGGCCCCTCAAGCCGACTGAGGGTCCCTCAAACATCAAGCCGACCGAGGGCTCCTCTCAGGCCTCAGGGCCTTATGCCGACAGAGTGGCCTTCTCAAGCCAGCTGAGGACCATCTCATGCCGACCAAGGGTTCCTCAGGCTGACTGTGGGCCTCCATTCACTGACTGATAGCATCTTCAGGCAGGAGGAGGAACATTTAAGGTCAGCCAAGGGCCCTTCAAGCGGAGTGATGGCCCCGAAGCCAACCAAAGGTCTCTCCAAGCCAATCGAGGGGCCCCCTAAGACCAACCGAGGGCCACATCGACATTTTGCCAAGGGCCATTTCGCCCCTGAGCTACATGGCCATTTCGCCACTGTAGCTCAGTGGGAGAGCGCTGGGCTTCTGACCTATCCCGGTAGTGGCAGCCCGGGTCGAGTCGCTTCGGCGCTCGCTTATTTTGCTTCAGACTGGGATTGCCTGCGGCCGGTGGCAGCAGTCCAACTCATAGGCCAGGTGATGTCAGTGACGGGGCGGACCGTTGTCCAGGTATGTCGGGCACTAAGCTTTCGTCTCTGAATTCTGCCGGCAAACAGGAAAATTGCGCGATCGGGTGGTGAGGTCAGGACCAGCGCAACAAGCTCTGCTTAGCGCGGGTCCTTACCTCCGGAAAGCCATTCCATACAAGACATTCGAACAAAATTTATAAGAAATATATCAGTCCAAACAAAGGGCCTCTCAGGCTGACTGTGGGCCCCTTCAGGCAAGCCAAAGACCATCCCATGCCGACAAAGGGCATCTTAGGACGACGGAGGGCGCTCATGCCGACCGAGGGCCCCTCAGACTGTCTTCGATTCGGCAAAGGAGCTCCTCAGGCCTACCGAGGCCCCCATGCCAGCTGTGGGCCCCCTCTGGCCGATTGAGGGCCCCTCAGACTGACCGAGGGCATTCATGTCGACTGTGAGCCCCTCAGGACGACTGTGAGCCCCTTGGCCATCTTAGGGCCAAGTTAAGGGCCATCGCAGCTAAGGACCATGCCAGTCAAGGGCCATCGCAGGACGACCGAGGGCCTCTGGCCGACCGAGAGCCCCTCAGGGTGTCTTAAGTCGGCATGGATCACCCATGTCGACTTGAAGACGGCTAACTCAGTTGATGCAATCTTACTTTGGCATGTGTAGGGTCCATTCTGACCTAAGACCGTCCGCCTTTGCTGCTCAAAAGGGCCTTCCATCCCGTTTCCTTTGTAATTTGACTTTGTATTCCCTTAGCGTCGGAAGAGTCATGCCGCCTGACGGCTGCCAGATTCAAACTCTTCCGACGCTGGTCCACTGACTGCCTATAATAGCTAATGATCAGTAGTGTATTTAAGGGGACTGTCCCACCTTAACATTATATTTGAGTTGAGATAGCCATTTTGCATGCTTGGCATTGCAATTATGTATGGTATACAGTTAAAAACATAACACTGAGGGTAGAATCACAGAGAATATTCGAGTTTGATTTTGACATCTGTAACATCCCAGTTCCCCATGTAATGAACGGGGATCCCTGAGCGATGTCGTAGTCTATCTTTACTAAATGTTGATTACAGTCGACCTTGTTTTTACTTTGGCCATACATTAGCCATACACTAGTCATACTTATGGCAGCCTGAAGGTTTTCCTTTTTTCCCAACAAAATCCTTCATAATGACCGTCATCGCCCCAAATATTAAAACGCATTTTGCATGAAAACTTGACAATGTTTTGTGAGAAACAAATGTCATAATCGTGTTCGGCAGCACTATTAAGCACCACAAGCAGCGTACATTTGATACTTTTGGGAAGGTGGCAGTGTCCCTTGAAAGGGGAATGACCCCGGTCGGCCATTCTAAGCCCTCAAAATAACAGTTAAAGGTATGCAGACATAATTCCTTTGGCACCATCATGGGAAATCAGTTGAAGATGATGATTTAAAAAACCATTTGTATTATAGGCGATATGATTTGGCTGATGACCGGTATGCATCGTCCTGCTTCAACTAGTTAACCGAAGTCCCTTGGTCTGTTTATAATTAAGTAGCAGTGTTGTGATATGTTTCGACGATTGCAGCGCACATGATCAGCAATTACCACCAACTTTGTTTACACCACGTGTTTACGTTTTGCATTGTTTGTATTCAGAACACAATATATGCCTCATTTTTGCATTTATAGAGCGAAATGTTTTCTTCTTTTGCATTTGGAACAGAATTGCTAGTGCTGATATAATCTGAATGTAATTAACAACAAAAGCTTATCAAATAGCATTATTAATATACAAAATTCGTAAAAAGTGGGATACTAACGTTCGATTAATATTGTTGCATCGCTTACATTATCAAGAAAATTATTAGAAGACATTCGAAATGGTCTTATGATCCCTTTAAATTAGCTATCAATGCGTAAGCAAGCGAAATCCAAAGATTTCTTTAAATCATTGCGTGAGCCTTTTTGGGGATTTCCCCCCCCCCAAACCACCGTTCTGCAGATCCGCCAATCACAATGAGGACATATTCCCTCATCCCTTTGTGTGACAGAGTCCCTGGATTAACTTACTTAGATAATTATAAATATAGCCCTCCTGGACCCCACTAGTGGTGTCGATCGGTAACCAGAATTTGGGTTACCGAAAAAAATGTTTTACTGATTTGGTAATCGGTCGGTCAGGCTCATAAATTTTTGAACACTTTTCGGTCAGCTTGATCTTCAACAATTCACTTTTTTGTCACATTTTTTACGCATTTTTATTTCTATGCAACAATTTGATACACAATTTGCTCGAAATTCATTTAGTTAACGAAAATTGCTTTGGTCTTGCTTACGGCATCCACTATTTTGCTTTGCAAATGTATTTAGTTTCTTTTTCACATTTATTATGTCTTTTTGGAAACTGTACATGTGCGTTTTATAAATTATGATGTTATCAAAGCTATTTTTGCCAGTGAGTATAAACCAGTAAGCGCCTTAAACGGCGAAGGACGAGCGAGTCCGAAAATATAACCGCCGTCATTTTCAACCCGTCCACGGAGGTCGTCTTGTCAAAGCCATGCATTTGATTATTTTCGCTGGTGTTGTTTTGCCGTCCGCAAATGATCCGAACTAAAAAATCGATACTTTAAACTAAAGGTTTTTGAAAGCGTTTATTTTAAATTTCCATTATAAGCTTCATGTTTTGTAGGCAATCTTTCATTTGGGTGGGTATTAGATGGATTTGATGCGCTTTAACAGCCGCATCATTTGTATCGTCCTAGCACCCTTTGGTTTTGAAGCTACGGCGGTGTAATTAAGGAATATTATAAAAATCGTCGATTAAAAATACTACAGACAGATTTTTAACAGTGAAAATACTGTATCAAACTAAGTTTTGGAATGATCTTTAGAGACGGTTACATTGGTCTACCAGTTTGGTGTTTGTTTCATCGCTTTCCGTCCCATAGGTGCTGAGCAACTGGTATTTACAATTGTGAAAGACTCAATACAACTAGAATTTGAGCTTTATGCCAGTAACTTTGCACGGTACCACGCGCCGCCGTGATGCGACACATAGTGGCATAACGCCGGGCGGATCGTTCTCTAGCATCTGTGTTTGACCCGGTCTTTGGCGACTTTGGATGCCGAGATATAGGTCGTTATTGCAAACGATGTTTTGCGGTCATTTTTGTGTACGGGAACAGGGGAGCACGTGCGCACGTGCAAGTGGTGACCCAGAGTTGTACCTTGTGGCATACATTGCCAGTGGTGTGGTCTCCAGCCTCACACAAAATTTTAGCTTTTTATAGTCCAGCCGTATTCTCAGCTACAGCAGGATAATACTTTCTGACACCCCTGACGCGGCACGTCACGCGCCGTGGCTTGACAATCTCATGAGAAAAACATGTCAATATAATAATGTCCATTGCATGGGGGCATCAGATGGCGAAGACCGCTTGTCAATCGGATGCGGGGGTTCAAAAGATATAAGCTTCTGACCAGCGTCGTCGGTCTGGCGGGCCTCGCGGGTCGGCCGCTTATATGTGAGAAAAAATCCGATAGTCAATGAAGATCGCTCCGCGCTTCGCCGCTTCGCTCGTAATAAGTATACTATTTGAAAATCGGTCAAATCTTGGACATTTTTGGCCTTAACAAAAATCGGTCAATATTTGAATAACCAAAATGCCTGTTGGTATTGGATTGGTTTTGGTCAGGACATTGCATAAAATGACACCACTATGCCACACTAGAGCAGCTGAAGCAAACCTGAAGCCACGCTGAAGGCTAACGTTGTTTACAAACTAACCGCAGATCACTGGGAGGCGGATGAACATCACTTTCTAGGACAGATTCTAAAATCAATGCAGGTGGTGATATAATTCGTTTCGGACGAATTCAAAATATGTACAATTATCTTTATGTCGAAATGTTGTGTAACCATATTGTAAATAGCTTTGAAGCGTAGTTTGTGTTTGACACTGTTTTATGATTGGTATGACGTCATGTCCTAGAATCTGACGTATTATGCGAAAGAAAATATGAGGTATGTGAAATGAAACACAAACTACGAAGTGTCGTAGAATCTGCTCTTCTTCAGATTCACTTCGGCCCTTGCCATCTTAGGTTTCGGCTAGAGGCCTTTGGCCGGACAAAGGGGCCGCACAGGTATGTGTATTGTAACTTTGAGAGCACTCTGGGTGATCATGGTCGCTATCGATTTTTTTTGCATTTGAGTTTATGACCCATACACTCAAATACCTCGACTTTGACCTTTGCCCTGACCGTGATCTGACATGTGACCTCAATGTGATTTTTTCGAGTTTGCCTTATGATAGGTACGTTTCATTGAGAGCTTTTGAAGGCCGCCTTACGAGTCTCGCTGCGATGCGATCATTAGTTGGACAAATAACCAGGGGACGCGGGTTAACACCTCACCTCCCGTCAATGGCGTGTTGCTGAAACACCAGTTAGGGCGAGTTAAAACGTTTGTTATCTTATTTGCAATCGTGTATCGGTAGTGGTGACTGAGACTCGCTTTCGGCGTCAATAACACAAGTCTACTTTCTCTTTCAGAGTTTTCCTGATGCCAGAACGGCAAACATCCATTTTGAGTGCATGCTGTCACCGTGAGGTACCCTACTTTGCATACATGTTATTATTGCATCCCTTCGGCTTTCCTGCTGGCTCAGAGTTCATTTTTGGAACATTCCTGCTGATTTCCCCCCTTTTCCCATTATATCACCTTTATTCATTCTTTTGACTATTTGGCATGCGGTTGCTTTCAAAATAACCGTATTTTCGGAATGACTATATGAGAAAGGCATTCCGCATGACCAGTATTCCGAGGAAAACTGCCAAAACTGCTTCAGAGATCCCGCTCGGTTAAGCTCTCCATGATTAATTATATGCAAATGTAAGCGAAATCACGCACGTGCACACGTCTTAAACATTACAATTGAACAGTGGAAGCTCTTTACCTAGTCCCCTGCGCAGTACAACTTAAAAGCGTTGTTAATTCTGTCTAAATATTTCCCGATGACAATGTATGTACCTACATATATATTTATGTACACCTATATACATTTATAATACATACATTTATACATATATCATATAACTATATTTAATGTTTAATTGCAAATAATGTGTTAACAAAATACCGTACGTTTAACAGCATACAGGGTCACATGATTGACGTAATATGAATACGTTTATTATAAGTCGATTGCCATTTTGTAAAAACACGCAAGTTGCAGATATTTTAACCCCTGCCTGTACAGGACCGTGGCTGATGAGACCTGTCAGTTCCTGGGAGCGCCGCCGCTTTCAGACCCCTCCAGCGCAAAGCGAGCCACGGACCGAGTGAGGACCCTCGGCAGGCTATCCGTCTCCGACATACCACACGACCCATCGCATGTCGGTGTACCCACTACCCAGACAACGGAAGCGACGCTTCGGTGACTGACAAGCGAGTCATGGACAACCAGGAAGCGTGTTCCCGAAGTGTCTATTATAAACCGGCATGCATGTCCGCCAGCCAATAGGAGGCCGGATCCGTGTGGGTGTGACGTCACGAGGTGATTAGTTTATTGTTGACTGACAGGGGATTTTGTATTTCTTTGTCGTGGGCTTTTTAACCCTCGCCTGGTGGGGTGGGGGGGTCAATTTTGCCCCCCACCAGGGCGAGGTGGGTAAAAACGACGACGCGCAGCGCCGCCAAATTTCGTACAGCTGTTCAAACATCAATTGCCCACACTTTGTCATAAATTTGACTTCAGGTCATCTCAGGTCAGGTCACCAGGGCCCAATCTTACCAAGTGCCGTGAATGGCGCAAGCACGTTATGCCGTGAATGGGGTGCTCAGAATGCTGCACTTATATAACCACGGCGTTTGGTTCGTACACCTTTTCTCAATGCGAGGCGGCATCTGTTCAGCTCAATTCGGCATA
>VOPJ01004586.1:0-85020 GCA_014673585.1 Semibalanus balanoides
AATAGTTCATAAAACGCACATGTACAGTTTTCAAAAGACATTATAATTGTGAAAAAGGAACATAAATACATTTGCAAAGCAAAATAGTGGATACCGAAAGCAGGACCAAAGACGGTTACATTAATAAATTGAATCTCGAGCAAATTGTGTATCAATTTGCTGGATAGAAATAAGAATGCGTAAAAATGTGACTTAAAGTGAACTGTTTAAGATTAAGCTGACCGAAAAGTGTCCAAAAATGTATAAGCCTGACCGACCGATTACCAGATCGGTCACACAATTGTTTCGCTAACCCAAACTTTGATAACCGATTGACACCACTAGCCAAGACGACAAACTATCATCTGCAGGGTGAATCAGATTTCACAATGTTTATCTACGTCTGGAACTCTATTTGGACACCAATTTTCATGGAAATCTAAGTGGTCGATCAAATCTCGAATCTGTCGCTGGTGAACTCTATTGGCGTCTAGACGCCAAAGTATCATAATTAGGGCTAGATGGATTTCACCTTGTTAATCTGCACATCTGAGACTATATTTGGACACAGATTTTCATGGAAATCTAAGGGGTCCGCCAAATCTCGAATCTGTCGCTGGCGAACTCTATTTGGCGTCTAGAGACCAAAAGTATCATATGTAGGTTGAAATGGATTTCACAATGTTGATCTACGTGATCTGTTCTTTTTGTCTGTATAGTTGTAGATGATTATAAGGGGTCCGCAAATCTGTCACTGAATGTGAATATTTTTCTGTCTTCACACATGTTTCCAAATGCTTCCAAATAAAAAGCAAAAGAAAGTCAGCAGAATTAAGGACACACCCGGGATATGACATTATTTTATCTTTCTGTTCTACAAAGCTAAATCACAGATGCAACCAATTTGTGTCACACAAAAAAATCAGCTCTCATCGTTTTGAGCGAAGACAACAATATTTGGCAAACAATGTAGATTCTTAGCCTAAGTACCTTAAGGTTTGAATTGCAGTCAGGGGTGGAACTTTATATCTCTTGAGGGAGGGCCCGAGCCCCCCCCCACCGCCCCCAATGATGTAAATTTTAACATTAGGCCTATGACGTTGCATGGTAAGAATGGAGTTAAAATATATCAAATTAACATTAGGACCCCTCCGACCGATTTCATAAAGTTCTACCACTGATTGCAGTTCTAACGGGAGGCCAGCTCCCACACTTTTGTAGTGTGCGTGTGTGGGGGGGCTGCTGCACCCCCCGGTGTTGATGCCCCTGGAAATAAGAACCGTATTCATGTGATAACAATATGCAGATATAAATAATTTAATTTACGAGAGATCTAGGACATGAGCCAGGCCGGTGACGACGGACGGTGGGTGGGTCCTTATTTGTGAAATAGCTCCTTAGATGTGAAAGACCGCTATAAATGCTGAACATAACAACTCGTAACAACACAGAGATGTTTGCTCCAGCTGACCTTGTGATCAATGGCAAGGACGATGCATTTTTCCTCAGTAACAGAAAGTAAGCGGCGATCGCAATGCATCTCAGAAGTTAGAGTGTAACTTTACGGTCACACACAGTGTCTGTTCAGCTCAGCCGGCAGGGTCTGCTGGTCAGGTCCGACACAGTCTGCTGGTCTGGTCCGATCGGCGGACCAGCTGACGGTCCGCTGGGCGGTGCCGGGCGGTGCGACGGTCCGCCCGGCGGTGCAGCGGTGCCGGGCGGCGGCGCGGGCGGCGGCGGTGCCGGCTTTCCGTGGGTCGCCAATTAGTCGTGGCGCTGGCAGGTTTATTGCGGCCCTGATATACGGCCGCCGCTCACACAACTCTATTTATACGTGACCGATAGAACCAGCCATTTTTATTGATTCCTTTGATGCGGCCGCGCCGCAAACAAGATGGCGGAGCAGATTAAATTTTAATGTGGAGCGGCGCACTGTGCAGTGAGCTCTGCAGAGGCAGAGCATCGAGGGGAGGGAGAGGGCGAGTGATTCTGCTCAGACAGATAAATATCACATGATTTTATGGGAGATGATGTGGATAGTGCGGTCATTTAACCCATTTGTGACCGAACATATGATGAGGAGATATAACTTGTTATATCAATCTCACTTTCTATGTGTACCTACAACAAGCGCGGCTTTGCATAGTACCTACGTAAAACGAAATTCAAATTATGATAATGTATGAAAATGTTGATTTTACTTAGAGAAAAGGATGTAAATGGAATATTTCGTAACCACTGAGGTCTGGGGCTGAGTCAGAGGCAAGTCGATCATTTTGTTTTTGTTACCATGGGCGTCGCCACCACTGGGGACAAAAGGGAGATTGTCTCTAGTAATTTTCAGCCTCCTCTAATATGGTCCCATGTTAAAGGACACGTGCACATGGATTTGTCCCCAGTAATGTTCAGATCGTGGCGACGCTCTTGTTGTTATTCTACCGTCCAAAAACATTAACTAGTGTTATTCCGTTTATGGTATGACAACTGACAGTTCAGATCGTGGCGACGCTATTGTTGTTATTCTACCGTCCAAAAACATAAACTAGTGTTATTCCGTTTATGGTATGACAACTGACAGTTTATCTGTGGGCGCAGGATGGCTTCTTGAAGCAGAACGAAAGGACCGGCGGTTACTTTCAACCTCTCGTCAGCTGTCTGGTCAATTTTAAAGACATGGAATATCAATCAAGAACATTGTTAAGGTTGATATTCACATTGTGGTTTGCTTGCCCTCATTTTTGGTATGTACCTATGTACAGTCGGTTTATTATGTATTTTTAATTTTTAAAACTCGTCTAATTGCACTTCTGTGTACATGACGGACTGATTTAAGGGAACCTGTGGTACCTTCCTAGGTAGAGACCACATGTTTCCTTGTATCAGTTCTTTATGTACACATAAGTGAAATTAGATGAGTTTTAGAAACTAAAAAGGGGAAGATACATAATAGACCGGCTGTACAGGGACCCGCAGTTGCTATGGTACTTGGTACACACTAAGGTCCGGCTTATTTTCTCCTCTAGCGTATGTTTGAAAGCGGATTAAGAAACGACCATAAATGCATTCAAACCGCATTACTGATAGCTTCAAATTAATATATTGGCGCATTGGCTCACGTTATCCATGGGCTGCTTTTAAGCCCCAAAAACGTTGTTTTCACCGCAAGGCAGGGGCCGGGAACGATTTCAAAGTTGGGAGGGGGGGGAGGGCAAAACCAATTTTGGCTAGCCACCTATTTTTCTTCGGAGGATTTCTTTTTACTTTCGACTTTTACTTTTACTTCAACTTTAGCCCTACGTGGATTTTAATAATGAATGCACTTAAAAACACTTAAAAAATAAAAATAAAATATATTTAACACTATATATAATTATACATCACAATGATCGTAAAACAATAAGGTTTGCATTCATAATAACTTCGGACAAACGTTTTTTTTCTTCAAAAATTAGTCCATCGTGAAAACGGCTACTACTAAAACATTTTAAAACGTTTTAAGATGTTCTAAGACATTTCGCGCAAAATAATCCATCGTAAAAACGGCTATTACTGCCATATTGCCAGTAAGACGCCATTAAACGGCGAAGGACGAGTGAGTCCGAATAAATCCGCGTCAATTTATCACCCGTCCAACGGAGGTTCGTCTTGTGCAAAGCATGCATTTGAATTATTTTCGCTGTGTTGTTTTGCCGTCGCAAATAGATCGAATAAATCGATGCTTTGAACTAAATAGGTTTTTTGGTAAGCGGGGTTATTGTTTGTTAATTGGGCCATTATATGAGCATCATGTTTGTAGGCAAACAATTTTTTTGGGTGGGTATTAGATGGCTTTTGATTGCGCTTTTACAGCTGCAATCATATTTATCGTTTAGCACTTTTTGGTTTTGAAGCTACGGCGGTGTAATAGATAGGCAATATTATAAAACCCGGCACTAAAATATTAAGGCAGATTTAAAGCGAAGATACTGTCATTAAAACCCAATTTTGCATGCATTTCAAACGTTACAGATTTGGTCTATCAGATTGGTGTTTATCTTTCATGCTTCACATCCCATAAGAGGCTGGACTTGATTTAAATTTGTGAAGACGTATCAAACTAATGGATTGCGCTTGTATAGCCGTAACTTTGCACGTACCAACGCGCCGCTGATCCGACACATAGTGCAATACGTGCGCGGGCGGTATCGTTTTCTACGCATGCTGTGTTTTGACTCCCGTGTCTTTACGACTTTTGGTTGCCAGATATAGGGTCCGGTATTCGCAGGCATGTTTTGTAGGTAATTTTAGTGGACGGAACAGTGGTGCACGTGCCGCACGTGCAAGTGTGACCCAGAGGTTTGAACCTGTGCAGCATTGCCAGTGGTGTGGTCTCCAGCCTAACCAATTTTAGTTTTTATAGGTCCAGCCGTTTCTCAGCCCTACACGAGGATAATACTTCTGACACGCACTGACGCGGCACGTGATCACGCGCTAATGTGACCCATCCATGAGAAAAATGTTCAATAATACTAAGACAATTGCATGGGGCTATCAGATGGCGAAGACCGCTGTCAATCGGCGATGCGGGGTTCAAAAGATATACAGCTTTCTGAGCCAGCGTTCGCGGTCTTGGCCGGGCGCGGGCCCGGCCGGGCGGGTCGGCCGCTTTATATGTGATAAAAATCCGGTATTCAATGAGGACTCGCTCCGCGCTTCGCGCTCGCTCGTAATGACTTATTGTCCTCATATAATTGTCAATATTTATTGTTAATGTGTCCTAAAGCATTTATTAACATATTTACTTGGTTAAACATCTGGTTGTCAAGTAAACAAAATAACGGCTAGCGACATTACTCAAAAATTGTCATACCCATGCCCACCCAGTACCCATGAAAAGTCGAAAAATGCATCCCGCCCAGACAATCGGAAGAATTGAGTGGGCACCCATGGGTGTACCCGATCCATTGAACACACTGCTCTACAACAGTGTTACCAAATGTCCAGCATTTATTTGTTGGCTCACGCTGAAAATGTGTCAAATGCGTCCAAGAATGCGTTCAAGACAACAAATGCGTCAGCAGGGGCATAGCTTCTTCAGAAAAGCTTATGAGGGCTAAACTGGGAAAAATCTCTCAAAGTGTCATCAAAATCCACAAAAATGCAGATTTCTTTTGGGCTTTGACCCACTTCCTCGTCCAAGCTGGGGAGGGGGGACTGAAGGTGAAGACTGAAGCCCCTCAACTGAATAGAAAACTGTCTACACCACTGCGGCGTCAGTGCTCAATACAATCCGGGCGGATCGTTTCTCTACACATCTGTGTTCAACCCGTGTCCTTGCGACTTTTGTTGCTGAGATTATAGGTCCGGTATTGCAACGATATTGCTGTAGGCTAATATCGTGGACGGAACAGAGGTGCAACGTGCGACAAAAATGCACGTGTGACCAGAGTTTGACTTGCGCTAACATTGTCAGTGGTGGAGTCCAACCACACACCGAAATTTCAGCTAGTAAATACCAGACGTTTTCAGCTACAGCAGGATAGACGTTTTCTGACACCCTGACGCGCTCGCACGTGTGCACGCGCATGCTTCATAATTAATTGCATGTGGCTATTCGATAGCAAAGACGTTGCAATGACGTGGGGTTGGAAAATATGAGCTTCTCCAAAGCGTCGCCATGGGTCGGGTCGGGTTGGCGTTGGGGATCGGGTCGGGGTCGCTCATATAAGAATTTTCCCATATCCACGTAAAGACGAGCGAGCCGCGAACGCACGGCTCGTAATTATATATTTATTTTCATTTTAAGTGTTAAAGGTAAGCATTAAATTATGAAAATTTCGTAAGACCAAACTGAATTTTAAGTCGAAATTCGCCGAAAAATGGGTGGCTAGCGAAATTTGGGTTTTGCCCCCCAAACTTTGAAATCGTTCCCAGGCCCCTGCATACTTACCTACATATGGTTAGTAAAGGATTTCAGGCATACATTCTGGAGTCTATTCCTGGTCATTTTCATGCGTTTGTATGCTGGATCTCCAGGGAGCCAACACAGCTAAGCAAAGCTTGTTGCCGGTTGGCCCCCCGAAGCCAGCGCCATCGGTAAGGGTGATATTCCTTGTTTGTGTCACGCTATAGTCTAAGGGATACAATATATGTTCCCGTATACCCGTACAATGCCCGTATATATACAATATACGGGGAAGGGTTCGCCCCCTCCCCGCCGGCAAGGGCGGATCCGGGATTTTTAGGGGGCAGGGCATAGGGGTGTATTTTTCGGGGAACAGGGGTGTATTTTTCTGGGAACTAAGGCGCATTTTTCCGGGAACTGGGGCGGCGTATCTATAAACATGAAGGGCGGATCTATATTTTTCCGATTAGACTGCATTTTTGCCGTCATGGGCTTACAGGGGCGCCAAATGTTAATTAATAACAACACAAATCCTGCAAACAAACGCAAATTTCGGTATGCTTACTCATTAGTAGTTTGCATTTCTAAAAATGTAAATTGCCTTTAAAGGGAGTGTGCCTACTCTTTTGAAATGTCAAATTTATTTTATTGCGGTAAGAAGCTACTGTTTGATTATTGGTTAACGATAAATTCACGTCTGGAAGCTCCTTTAGTCTGAATTTTTTGACTTATTTTCTGTTTTGCATTTGTTTTGTTCAAAACTCAAAAAACGCGATCGTACAATAGACGAGTAGCGGAAAATGTTGCCTATACTGGGCACTGGCCAGAGCTTAACAATATTGCTAGCGTTTGTAATTTAAGTAGCATTGCTTTCTACGTGCGATAAGCTTTGGTCTCTGCTATGTAATTCACTATTTCTGACATGCACTGATTGGCGAACTTTGGTTAAAATCTCAGCAACTAAGTGATTCTGGGGAATGAAGTACATGGCTAAATTCAGAAAAATATTGTTCTCAGACTAGTGTCAACAACTCCACATGACCAATGTGAGTAGGCACTCCCTTTAAGCGAATTATATTACGAGCGAGCGTGAAGCCACGGAGCGAGTCCTTCATTGAACTACCCGGAGTTTTTCTCACATGAGGAAGCGGCCGCCGACCGGCCGGCCGGCCCGGACGCGAGCCAGAACGCGACGCTGGTCAGACGCTTATGGTATCTTTTGAATCGCATCCGATGGACAAGCGGTTTTTCGCCATCTGAAGCCCCATTCAATGATATTTGATTATTTACATGTTTTTTTCATGTGATGGGTTCAGCATGGTCGCGTGACACGTGCCGCGTCAGGGGTGTCAGAAAGTATGATCCTGCTGTATCTGAAGAACGGCTAGACTAATAAAGCTAAAATCTTGATGTGAGGCTGGAGACCACAACACTGGCAATGTTGCACAGGTTTGAACACTGGGTCACACTTCACGTGCGCACGTGCACCCCTGTTCCGTTCACGAAATTACCTACAAAACATCGTTGCAATACCGGATCTATATCTCGGCAACCAAAAGTCGCAAAGACACGGGTCCAACACAGATGCGTAGAGAAACGATCCGCCCGGCGAATGTACTATGTGTCGGATCAGCGGCGCGTGGAACGTGCAAAGTTACTGGCTATACAAGCGCAAATCATAGTTTATGACGTCTTCACAATTTAAATCAGTTCTCAGCACATATGGGACGTGAAGCGATTAAACAAACACCAATCTGTAGACAAATGTACCGTCTCTAAAAATGCATGCACAATTGTAAGCGTTTAAATGCAGTATTTCGCTGTTAAAATCTGCTGTATATTTTTTATTGGATTCTATAGGCATTCCTTCATTCCACGCCGAAGCTTCAACCAAAGAGTGCAGACGATTAAAAAAGGGGTGATGCAGCTGTAAAGCCGCAATCAAATCCATCTAACCCAACCAAATGAAAATTTTTTTTGCCTACAAACATGAACTTATACTAATTGCAAAATGAAAAATAACGCTGTAAACCTATTTAAGTTCAAAGTATCGATTTAGTTCGGGATATATTATGCGACGGCAAACAACACCATAGCGAAAATAATTAAAAAGAAGCTTTGCACAAGACGGAACCTCGTGGACGGGTGTGATGGTAGCGATTATTTTCGGACTGGCTCGTCCTTCGCCGTTTTAAGGCGTCCTTAACTGGTGAGCTTGACTTTGTAATATATATTGTTGGGACAGTTTTATGGCAAGATTTTAAGCATCGTACGCCTTCGACAACTGCTGTGCTCTTCGTCAGCCTGTTTGGGGTCAATTCAACACTCAAAACAATATTTGAAATTAATACACATAGCACAATGGAGAATTCCTCTAAGATCCTCTACAACAGATTGTGTAAAATCCCTTACACTTATTATAAACTAGAAATACCATATGGGATAATATTGGTATTTGTAATTACCAATATTAACTGAAACCCCAAAATGCCTTAGGTTACCAAGCCAACATACCTCTTCTTTAAATTTTTACAAAACAACAGAGAGCTAAACATAAGCACGTACGACGCATACACAGTGGCGGATCCAGAGGGGGGCAATGGGGCCATGCCCCCCTTGGCGGCCTCCGAGGGCTTGAGGGGCACTCTGGCCGCCTGAGGGGCACTCTGGCAGCCTGAGGGGGCACTGTGTCATCTGAGGGGGCCTCTTGTCCCCTGAGGGGGCACTCTTGTCGGCTGAGGGGGCACTCTTGTCGCCTTTTTTGAGGGAGCACTCTAGCCGCCTGAGGGCACTCTGGTCGCCTGAGGGGCACTCTAGCCGCCTTAGAGGGCACTTTGGCAGGCTAGGGGGGCACTCTGCTTGACCTGAGGGGTCCTTGACTTTGCAAAAAAAAATAAAAAAAATGCTTGAAATAGGGGGCACCTAAAAATATAGTGGGACCAAATCCGTTCGAGTTTCAGTAATGTTGGGTATAGGTAGGGGCCACCACTATAATTGATGGACCTCTCCTTGAACAGATTGTTGGTATCCGCCACTGCACTTAATACACTACATTCATTTCGTTTCCGTAACATTTAGGTCGTAACATTTCGTTCGGGTCGAAATCGCAGTATCGCATCGCATAAATTGCAGTAACAAGCACACTCGTTAGCAATTCAAACAAGCATCATACATACATATAACACACATTTTACCTACATCACAATTTTACAAAGTTAAACAATGTCCCAGTTCAACAATTCCATCTTTATTTTAATCTATAAAAATGAGTATAAAATGAATTACTTTGAATGCACTCTCAAATGTAAGTATGCCGGTGTAAATTATGGTAACAATGTAAGTATGGCCACAGGGCTCCCGTCACTGGGTGCAAGAGTGCCATCACTGGCAGGAGGAGTGCCATCACTAGTCAGATAGGCACCGTCCCTAGCCGAAGGGGGCGCTGTCACTGGCCACAGGGACGACGTCACTGGCCAGAGGGGCGCTGTTACTGGCCAGAGAGGCGCAATCATTAGCTGGAGGGGCGCAATCACTGAGCGGGGGGCGCCGTCACTAGCCAGAGAGACGGTCAGAGGGGAGCCGTCACTGGTCAGAGGGGCGCCGTCATTAGCCGGAGGGGCGCCGTCACTGGCCGTAAGGGGCGCTGTCACATGGCCATAGGAGCGCTATCACTAGCTAGAGGGCGCTGTCACTGAACAGAGGGGCACCGTCACTGGCTAGAGGGGCGCCGTCATTAGCCGAATGGGCGCCTTTACTGGCCGAAGGGGCGCCGTCACTGGCCAGAGGGGCGCCGCCGCCGCCACTGACCGGAGGGGTGCCGTCACGGTCTGGCTATAGGGCAGGATATGGCTATAGGGGGCGACACATGGCCATGATATAAGGGCGGCATATGACCATGCGTGCAGCAAACGTCAGATATTGAACCCCGTAAGCGGGCCTATTTCAGCGCCTTCGGCGCTGAAACTGGTCTGCTTACGAGACTCTTCCGCGCCTTCGGCGTGGTGGACTCAGGGGGCGGCCGCCCCCTGCGCGGCGGACACAGAGGGGCGGCCGCCCCCGCCCCCCTGTATCCGCCCCTGCCCGCCGGTTAACATGGCGTGTTAGACAGGTCTGCGCCTCATAGCGACATCTTGTGTAAATGTGTGATCCTGTCATACTATAGCTTCTTTCCCTTACCGCTAGGTATCGCTACTGAGAAGTAAGATTAGAGTTGGGTACTTCTAAGTACTGCTAGTTTTACAACTTCTTGAAGAATAAACGAAGCTTTATTGAAAGTGTGTCGTTATTTTATACGCATATGCATAAATAACAAGAGTAATCGTGATTTACCTCTAGCTTCGTAAAAGCCTATTTTCGACGTCACAAGAATGGCTGCTCTCCAATGTTGTGCGCCAGATTTGCCTAACTGTTGACAATAGTTGATTGGACTCGAAAAGTTTGCGTTGGGCGAGGGTTGAATTGTGGTGATTTTTCAACGATTTGTGCTTTATTAGTTAGTTATTTTGAGTTATTTGTTGTGAAATCGTATTTTGGAATAATCGTCATTGTGTGTTCAGGTGAGGAAAGCAATGTAGGTTGTCAGAGCTCTTGATAGTCCCATGTTTCTGTACCAGTACTGATCAGTGATCATGTTGCACATCAGTTCACAAGTCATTCTGCAAGGTATTTATCCTTGGCAAGTCGAAACTTCAACATGTATTATAAAAAAACATCTTTCAACTGATCAATTGCTTTTCACCACCCTTGAATCCTGAAATTTTTCCTCATGGAATGCATTTTCTTCCATATATTAGTGATGGTATTGCCCATAAGCCACAATTATCACTATAACCATAACATGATAAACTAGTGATAATGATGATGTAAGTTGAATTCATGTTACACATTACACAGTATAAAAAGCAGTTACTATTGCACTCTGAAAAGTTAAGACATGTATCCCAAGGTTAACATGGATTAGGGTAAACTGTCCTAAGGTTGGGCGTGCAGCATGCCTCATGCCAAATGGTGAAATACCAATTACCAGGCATTTCACTAGTAACTTATTGGCGGGGGTTGGTCCGAGTGTCAGTAGCCCACCATTGTTAAATGTCAGATGTATTTCAGCATGTCTGGCTGTATGTTAGGCTTCCCTACTTTGTTCTCTACTGCTTGTGTTAATACTTAAATCCTACTTACCTGCTCTTTATTGTCACTTACCCATTGTGAAGTTGATATTAATATTCTGTCTGATTTCCCTTCCAGCACAGCCATACATTCTGGCATGAATTATTTGTTTCTGACTACCTACCAGCTCAACCATGCATTTTGGCACTGGCATATAAACAATGCATGCTTAAGTTCAAACAAAGCTTAGCTTTGCTTATTTCATTTAATGATCCCATGCATAAATATGCTGATGGCAAATACCAAAGTCAAGGATAAAGAAAGTTTGTCATCAGAATATTATCAGTTACTAAGACCTGTCCAATACTAAGGCCTTAATCCTTGTACTCACTGCCTACTAATCAAATTTTGCTAAACTGAGTTCAGCAATCATGGCTTTCTTATACAATTTGTTGTGATCAGCCAATTATTATCAGTATTTGATATGTTCTTCCAACAATACTAATAGATAACAGACAGCTATAGCATGTGGCTATCAGCATAGTTTCTTAAATTCATCTTGCAATGTAAGGGATTCATGTATTATGCATGATGTCCTTAAACTTAATTCAATGCATATTGTCTTTTCTTCCTTGCCTCTCCTGGAATGCTGGGAATTGAGAAGACCAATTGACCTGAGTGTTGTTCCTATTCTCAGTAAGCTCAAATCATAAGCTCTTTGGTTACATATTCAGGGATAGTAAATTTGTCTTTCTCCCAAGATGATAACCTTTCCAGTTTCCACCTTCCTTCAGAAATTTATAGATTACTTAGTAATCCACATTGCTTGGGCATGACACTGCAATTCCTCAATTGCTTAGATGACAAAAGCCTTGTAAATCATGTGTTCCATGATGTGATGGACGATGGTGAAATGCAATCTTGGTAGATCAAAATATGAGCTGTTTATACAAGGTCTTGAATAAATTAGGTTGTTTTAGATACTCTCATAGAATGTGTGAGTCTATCTCAATTCTTTGAGTGGCTTCTGACAAGCTATGAGAGTTATCACCATTCTGATTTATGATTAACAAAGTTTAACCATCTATACTCTTTGTATGCCATTTATCCCCATGCATATGGGTGCTGAGAGAGTTTTTACTCTTCAAGATATTTCAAGTTTATAATATTTTGACAGATTTCAAAACACTTTGTCAATAGTTGTATGCCAATTGCCTGAGTTTTTTTTAGAACTGATGAAATGTATGATTGTTGGAGTTTTCTGTAATAATAGAGATTTATTGAACCAGATTTTGTTCTGCTTATGGCTTTTAATCTTTGTTTAATACCCAAATATCAAGTCTGAAATATGATGAAAACCATGACTGATAATGATTATTGATTGTGCAGGGTTTTCTTAACAAAATTATGCCAATTATGGAAGTAGATATGAAGAAGGTTTATAAACTAGTATGTAATCACACATTGCATAACCTCCAGGAATAACATAACCTCTCTGTATGCTCTTTTATTGTTATGCTATTTCTTCTGTTTACTTATGTCTTGGTTGTCATGTCAAGTAGTATAATTTACCAAATGAAAACAGTGTAATTATTACTGTGGACTTGTGACATTCAAGACATGCCAACCACGATCAAAAATAATCTGAGTGCAGATTGCTGATGTTAAATGATATGAATTGAAAGCAATGATATGAATAACAATTTTGACAAGCAACCATTGTCCTTGAAATGCCTTCAAACTTGAAATGCAGTAGTACAGAGCATTGAAGTGTCTTTTACCTGTGGCATTCATCACCATGCATCATCCATAGGAAGTGCTGGACTATTATAGAGCATGGACAATATAAGAGAGCAATTGGTCTGATAATTAACTCATTAAATTTCATTTTATCATTGATTATCAAAGCTTTTGGGATGAATCTTTAGAGACACATTTTGATACATTTTAATGTACTGATACCGGATATGCGACTTGTGAGTAGATCTCAAGAATGGATCGAGGAATCTGACCCCAATGGTCTGGACTGTGGCTTCCAGATCCACATATATCTTAGATCCGCATTACTCACCCTAAATGTTAACTCCCTTAAGCTTTGACTTCAGGCTTATGTTATAGTTCACACCGCAAACTAATTACCATACATATTAGATGAACATATAAGGAAATGGATAAAATGGCAGTTGAAATTTCGTTACAGATGGGAAAAAGGGTGAATTTGTTTTATATTTGCTTGCAACTTTTGTAGTTGCCAGTTATGTGTGCCTGCGTGTGCTACCACTTTATTGACAGGGTCAGGTTTGGGAATCTGCCACTGATTTGTGTATTTGGCTTTTGGGTAATTTGTGTCTTCTTACCCATCAACTCTGTCCAGTCACTATCACACTGATTTTTTTTTTTAAGATACATTCACTTTTACTTTTTTCATCAGAAGATTCTTAATGCTACTATTCACTGGTGACAGATGCGACGAAACATACTTATACTTACTTGTACTCATGAAGTGCGTAATTTAGAAGGTCACTTGACCTCACGGATCCGGACAATACTGAGCTCATTCCTCTTCCTCAGTCGTTGATGTGGATACTGGATAGTGTACATGTCATGTACCCAATGTCTGTCAAATCTGGCCCTGAAAGCGTTGATGCTGGGGGCGTCGATCACCGAGGGCGGCAGCGCGTTCCACTCGTTGATTACGCGCACGTGAAGCGTTCCGTGACCCTGGAACTGCCTGGCGTTTCTGCAGCTTCAATTGTGGCCCCGTGTATACTAGTAGTTGCATGGCGAAGAACTTTCTCGCGTCGACGTCGAGCTCCCTGCCTGCAGCACCTGATACACCGTGATCATATCGCCACGGCTCGACGACGATAGTACAGCGACGGCAGTTTGAGGGCCCATAGTCTCTCCTCTACGGGTGGTCACGGACGCTGGCGACCAGTCTTGTGGCTCGCCTCGCACACGCTCGATGCGCTTCTGATCTTTCCGGTTAAAGGGCCCCCAGACCGTGTTGGCGTATTCTAGGTGAGGTCCAACCATCGCCCGCAACAGCAACGGCAGGGTGGTTTCGTCGATGACGCTGAAGGATCGTCGGATGACTGCCAAGATGCGCGACGCCTTGTAGATAGCTGCAGCCGCCTGCTCCCGGAACTTCAAATGACAGTCCACGTGAACACCCAGGTCCTTCTCTACTGATGTCTGGATTAGCTGAACGTCCCGCATGTGGTGCACGTGGTTGACATTGCGTCTTCCCAGATGCAGGGCCTTGCACTTATCGCGGTTGAAGGGAAGCTGCCACCGTTCTGACCAACCGGAGAGGGCGTCCAGGTCACTCTGAAGAACTTGGATGTCCGAGGCCTGGCTGACGCTCCTGTAGATTTTCGTATCGTCCGCGAACATTTTTACGGATGACAGCACCTCTCCCGGCAGGTCGTTGACGAAAATGATGAATAACAGCAGTCCCAACACGGTTCCCTGCGGAACACCGCTGCTAACCGCTGCCCAGTCCGATCTGGAGCCATTGACGGTCACCCGCTGTTGTCGCACCAGGTCAGAAACGCTTCCTCCAGTTCAGAAGTTTTCCGCCGACCCCCCGCAGGGAGCGTAGCTTCAGGAGAAGACGCTGATGAGGCACAGAGCTGAACGCCTTACGAAATATAAGTAGACCGGCATTCGACTGGATCACCCTGCTCAGTGCTCAAGCATCCTGGTCCACTCATCCAACTGTCAACTCTTTGTCAAGAAGTGGAAGCAGACTGGTTATTGATTCAACTTCTTTGGAAGGATTCAATCACGATTCATTCAGAAATATGAATGACTTTTGATCCAGTCACCGTTTGATTGATGGATAACCATTTTTATGAATGCTTCTTTCCTATTCATTTTGTCTTCTTCTTCAAATCGTGTTTGATTCATCATTGAAATATAATTGCGCTGTCTGTTTGATTCAATCAGCCTTGTTTCTATGCTGGTTTTGATTCAATCATGATTCAGGATTTAACAAATCTGGTGGTGAATCGGTTCTTCTTTGATTAGGGTTTTTGATTGAACCATTCCAATCAATTCAGTCAGTCGCATCAATAACCAGTCGGGCTGGAAGCAGTATAATTTGTTCTCTTTTCCCCATTGCTTTATGCGAAACAATGTTCTTCGCGAACCCTGTAGCTTACAATAACCCTGTTTTAGAGACTTCTGGAGAAGATCTCTATCTGCGATGTCACCCCTCCAGATAAGACACACGGCGTGGTGCGCTCTCGTTGTGAAGAGGTGTCGGCCGATAGTGGCCTGGTCCGCTCTGTACCTGGTGGGACGATGGTGCTCCGCTGACGGCAGAGAGGGTCAGATCACCCGCTGTTGTGGCAGGTGTTAAATGTGCCTACATCTGCTCCGAGCTGGCTCAGGTGTGCATGTGTGTGTCTGTGTGTTGGCTAGAGGTTCAGATGCGATGCCGGGTATGGTTGAAGTGAAGCGCGACGTAGACTGGAGAGGTATTGGCATTACGTGCGGTTTGAAGCGCCAGTGTCAAGAGAAAATGGAGTGACTAGATTTGTGTGCAAATGTATGCGTGTTATAATCACTGCCGGAAGATGGCGTGCAACTTCAGTCTGCTGTATTTGAGTGTAATAATACCAGTGTAGAGTCACATCCGTGAGGGCGGAGTGAATCTCTAATTCCATATTATAATATATATATAATATATATATATAATATAATATATATATATAATATATATAGTACTATAGTATATATATATATTACTGAACTACTTTAGTTACTATCTAATTATCAGACATAAGTTGATGTCCAGTGCCTGCAGGTCCCTGAACGCCGTACCGTCCCGTGGCAACTCTGTCCAGTAATGCCCGGGTGTGACCTCTCCTTTCTTTGGGAGATCACGGCCGGCTGATTTATCATCCGTGTTTATCTGGCTTTGTCCCCGTATTTTCTGGCCGGCCCGGTCGTCGCGTCGGCCCGCTGTCTGGGACGTCGGCGGCCGCCGTTATCGATGGCCGCTGAACTGTCGGTGCCGCGTCAGAGTCCAGCGCCGCCGCCCGTCGTCGTCCCCCTCTGTCTCCCTCTCCGTCCCCCTCTGTCTCCCTCTCCAGCCAGCCGGCCGGGGTCACTGACAGTCGGAGTCGGTCATGCCGCTATGTACGGCACAGGCTGAGGAGTGAGGAGTTGGCCTGCAGTCTACACAAGTGGCGGCTGGTCTGCGGTCTGAAGGGTCCAGCTCGCTGTGTTCATGGGCGCGTGATCCGCAGTCTCTGAAGGGTCCAGCTTCTTCTTCATCTGCCCGGCCCGGCACTCGGCTGCCAGCCGAGGGCCGCGGCCCCCGGAGGAGGCCGGTCGCCGCACGGCAGGCCACCACTTCTCCCGGGTTTCGTCCTGGAGATAAGATTTAGGGGAACTTGGGCCCAGAATCCTGAGTACGCTGGGGCTGGAAGCGTGTAGTGAGAAGGAAGCTGCTTTTAAGTCTCAGGCTCAATGCAGACCTCAACAGTTTGCCGTCTTCGCCGGCCCTTCTCCACCTCCGGAAGCGTGTCCCGTAGGAGGGGCTGCGGTTGACTTTCCATTATGCGAGCGAGATGCGAGCTGGACCCATGTTGTAATAAGAGTTCAGCTTTGCTGTTTCACCGGGGCGTCTATCTATAGTCTGAGGGCCCAGCTCGCTGTGATTACTCGGGGCGCCTATCTGCATTCCTGAAGGGTTTCAGCTCCGCGTGGTTTAACTCGGGGTGCGTCTGATCTGCATTCTGAAGTGTCCCAGCTCGCTGTGTTCACTCGGCGGGCGTCTGCATCTTGCAATCTGAAGGTCCAGCTCGGGCTGTGTTAACTCAGGGCGTTGATCTGCCATGGTCTGAAGGGTCCAGCTCGCTGTGTTAACTTCGCGTACTGATCTGCATTTCTGAAGTCCAGCTCGCTTGTGTTTCACTCGGGGCGTTCTGATCTGCATTGCTGAAGGGTCCAGCTCGCCTGTGTATAACTCCCGGGCGTCTGATCATGTATCTGAGGCCCAGCTCGCGGGTTAACTCGGGGCTCGTCCTCTGATTCTGCATTCTGAAGGGGTCCAGGCTCGCTCGTGTTAACTCCGGGCGTCTGATCTGTAGTCTGAGCAGGCCAGCTCGCTGTTGTTAACTCGGGGCGTTCTGATCTGCATTCTGAAGGGTCCAGCTCGCTGTGTTTAACTCCGGGCGTCGCATCTTAGTCTGAGGCCCAAGCTCGCCTGGTTAACTCCGGGCGTCTGATCTGCATTCTGAAGGGCCCAGCTCGCTGTGTTAACTCCGGGCGTCTGATCTGTAGTCTGAGGGCCCAGCTCGCTGTATTCACTCGTGGCGCCTCTGAAGGGCCCAGCTCGCGGCCTTCACACGGGACGCATGGCAGGGTGGCAGCAATCATCGCTCGCCGCTCACGACAGCGGGCCGCCCGTCGGTCATCGATTTTGTGCTGTGTCGTGAGTCGTGACGCGTAAATAACGGCCGACGATTAGCGCCGGCCCCGGTTTAAACTGTGTTGTTTGGCAAGGCGGCTGTGACCGTGAGACGTCAGCGACTGAGGTACCCTGCTCGTACGCTTCGTCTGCTCTGTCGCATTTTCCCCTAGGTTCCGTCGCAGTTGCGGTGGCCTTAAACCCTAAAACACCACCACATTAAATCCTTAACCCTAAAACACCACCAGCACACCACATATTCCCCAGGTAGTTTTGACCACACCACCGACCGCCGAGAATTAGCTGAGATGTGTAACTGGCAGCGCGGCATAGAGTGTTGTTTTTCAGAGGCTCTGGCAGCGTGTGTGTCTGATGCGTTCACAAGGTCAGTCCGGTCCCGCTGACAGCTGGTCCGTCTTGTCTGTGTGTTTACCTGATTTATGATGTGACTGCTACGCAGATTGGACGGCTCACTTCGGCAGATGGGCACGTTTTGTGGCATGTCTTCTGATTTGGTTCCAGTGTAACTCGGGCCACCCATGGAGGTGTCTGGCGCGAATCGCTGTTTTGTTTATCAAATAAACCCGATCTGTAGTAATAATAGCACAAGTTTTCCTGCAGCAGCTGTGTAGTTCTTCTTTGGTTCTTGATATTGTGTCTGACATAAACTTCGTGGTGTGTGCATTTGGTCCGACCCGTACTAGATAGCATCGCAATCATAACACTTTCGAGGCGCCATTGCACTCTGGTGCTGTCAAGTTGAAGGTTGTTTGTCGCGAGCAGGGCTTCCTTATGTCATATTGAATAACACGATTGAGCTTGGTGAAATTGTTTACTAGAAGAGTACAAAAGTTGACGAGCAGGGCTTACAATGAAGCCATCGCAATTCGCAAGCGATATCTCGGCAACTTTCGGTATTTAGTAACTCAGTCATTTATCCGCTGGCTAGCTGCGTTTATGGCCGCTTTTATTATTGTGCCGGTGACTTGTTAATGTCACTGATCTAACCTTACCGCTTGGTGTCAACTGAGCCGCTGCTCTGTTCGGCCGGGTGATGCGTGCTGTTTTATAGACGCCTTATCAAATGTTGGTTTGTCGATTAATTTGTGACATGATCGTGAATTTTTTGATAAATTGTGAAATTATCGTAAATGTTTTTTATCTTTCTCCAGTGCACCTGACTCTGACATACTGCTTATTTTAACCTTTTCCTCTGTATCTCTCTTTGGCTTCTCCTCTGACCTGACTTAAAGCCGTCCCCCTCAGTCAGTGACGCTGCCGTCCTAACGTCTAACCTGATCTGTTCGTCACACAGTGATCCTGTCCCACAACCTGTTCGTCCCACAGTGATGCTGCCGATCTGACTCGGTGACCGGCCGACCGCCATGGGTCAGGCTCACAGCTCTGTACCGGCGGGGTTGCACCTACAGCACGGACAGATCTCGTCGTCTGCCGCCGCCGCCGCTGCCGCCGGGCCCTACCCGCCGCAGTACCACGTCAAGGCCAGCGCCAGCGGCAGCGTGCTCACTCCCGCCTACCAGAAACGGCACAGGTCAGTTCGGGTCAGGGAAGGGGTCAGCTCGGGCCAGGAGACATGTCAGCCGGGCCAGGAGACATGTCAGTCGGGCGAGGAGACATATCAGTCGGGCCAGGAGACATGTCAGTCGGGCCAGGAGACATGTCAGTCGGGCCAGGATACATGTCAGTCAGGCCAGGAGACATGTCAGTCGGGCCAGGAGACATGTCAGTCGGGCCAGGAGACATGTCAGTCGGGCCAGTCGCGGCCAGGAACATGTCAGTCGGGGTCAGGAGACATGTCAGTCGGGCCAGGAACATGTCAGTCGGGCCAGAGACCATGTCAGTCGGGCAGGAGACATGCAGTCGGTCAGGAACATGTCAGCCGGGCCAGGAGACATGTCAGTCGGGTCAGGAGACATGTCAGTCGGGTCAGGAGACATGTCAGTCGGGTCTCGGGAGGGTCAGTTGGACCAGGGAAATTTAAGTTGAATATTTCAGAGGCGATCTCGCCATTTGACACATCTGAAGGAGACGGTACATGCCGGCCGGTCGGGCAGGCGTGTGTGCCACCGTTGCAGCCGTGTTGGCCGCTGCCGTGTGCTGTCTGTGGCGGTGTCTCAGCTGCTGGGTGGTCCGGTGTTTCAGCTGCTGGGTGGTCAGCAGGTCGGGGTGGTGGTACAGACGGTGTAGTGAGAGCGGTTCGCCGTGTCGGCAGCCTGCTCCTGGGTCGGTGCAGCGGCTCTGCGTGCCAAACGGCGCTGCATTGGCTGCCGTGTGAGGTGTGGTGGGGCGGACTGCGAGAGCTCGCCCTGTGTGTTTGGAGTAACCAGACGGGCGCGTTTCTGACTGGCGGGGTTAAGCAGCGGGGCGGTGATCGCAGCTAGGGTGCCAATTCGTGCCCAGTTGGCACGTGGAGGTTGTGTTCTGGGTGTTGGGTTAGACATAGAACGCGTGTCTAGCCGCATCTCTGCGAGGAATCCGAGTTGGAGACGCTCCAAATCGATGTTGCCCTGTCGGATGATTCGGGTAATTATCACTACAGGAGCGGTCGTGCTCAGCAACTCGCTTCAGACGACCGCTTTGTTTTCTTGTGTAAAAACACTGCGTTCATTATGCATACTCTTGTCATGCTAATCATTCTTAAAATAGAGGCTGGCGGCACGATACAGCGCCCCGTTTTAGACCACACACACACTGAATGTATGCCGACGCTGCATGGCTCCCTGCTCTAACGGCCGGTCCTGCCTGTTTCAGCCGGGACAAGAAGAAGATCGGCGGGTTCGCTACGCTGCGGCGGCGGCTGGGCCGTCGGCGGCGGCACCACAAGACGCAGGACCCACCCAAGGTGAGAGTGAAGACACCGCACTGTTCCCGCGCGCGCCGTCCTGACGTCAGCCGGCAGACACAGCGTGACACAGACGGTACCAGCAGTTGCGGCGCCCCGTGTCTCTCCGGCCATCCGTGACTTGCGGGTGGCGGGAATTAGATGCAGCCGACGTTTATACTGCCGCTCGCTTAGGTGCTGTGACAAATGGTGCGTTTACATCCTCGCGTTCGTTGGGTGAGCGACCGACTCTGCAATCAGTGCGAGGACTAGCGAGTGTGCGAGTGTGCGAGTGTTGATCTGGAGACTTTCCAGCTAGTGTTGCCCAATAGGACGGATCTACCGCGATCTGGACCATCTGCAGTATAGACGAGTCCTCTCAAATCGTCAGAGCCACGATCTGGATATTTTTACGATAAATACAAAGACAGGATGTCGCGGCTCCATCTCATCTACATTGAGTCGTGGTGACCGTGACCTGGCTCTGGCCCACCCCGTGGCTAACAGCCACCTATTCACTGTCTCCCCCGCGGCTGAGCTAGTCTGGCTTTCTGACCCCGTTTGCGTTCTGCCCTGTAATTTGTCTGCGTATGTCAGTCCGTCTGTTCCGTCCGTGGTCCCGTCTCCAGGATAAATGGGCCTGCGTTGAGTGTGGGGGGGGGGGGCGTAACTGCGGTGCTCGCCCTGTGTGCCCCTGTGTCTGTCTTCGTTCCCAGCAGACTATCTCTGTGCAAGTCGGACCCAGTCTCTATATTCCCTCTGTATGTGACCTCTGTGTGCCCGCTGTGACCCGTATGTGACCCGTATGTGACCCGTGTGTGACCTCTGTGATCCGTGTGTGGCCTCTGTGATCCGTGTGTGGCCTCTGTGACCCGTGTGTGGCCTCTGCGACCCGTGTGTGACCTCTGTGACCCGTGTGTGGCCTCTGTGACCCGTGTGATACCTCTGTGACCCGTGTGTGACCTATGTGACCCTTGTATGACCTTTGTTTACCTGTGACCCGCCAGGTGATCCGGGAGTACATCTGCGACTGGCCGACGCGCGACGTGCGCGCCCTGAACGAGGAGTACCGGGCACTGGGTCTGATGAAGGAGCTGACGGCCTTTGCGGCGGCGGCCCGTCCGCTGGCCTCCTCCTGCCAGCAGGACCTGTGCGAGCTCTACCAGAGCCGCTACTGTGCTGACGTCGACCTCGTCTACCAGGGCTGTGTCTTCGCCGTGCATAGGTGAGACGCGTGACGGGCAGGCGTGGGGTGTGGCGGTGTGGCTGGTGTGGTGATGTGGTGATGTGGTGATGGTTGTGGTATAAAAGATGGGTACCTACCGTGGTGCTTGATGTTTGATAGTAGACATTGAGACAGGCCAGACTGCTAGCTTGGAAGTCTAAGCCGAAAACCAGCACCATGCTACTGACATCGAGGCCAAAGCCAGATGATTGTTTTGTTCGAAGTCTTGACAGCCGGGGGAAGTTTGAATTCACAAAGCTGAGCCAATGGCCTTGGTGTTCAATGTTTTGATTGTTTTGGCCGCACCTAACAACACTTCCGTAAACACCACCCTTTTCATCCTTTCCAGTCTCACCTATGTCCAGTGCTCTCTTTGCTCTTAGATGTATGTTTATTGATGCGTATTATTGGTATTGCAAAATAGAAACTTGTAACGAACAGTGCGTAGTAATGTACTGTAAACTGCAAACTGTACTGACCCCTGTACCACCTGTGTTTCCCCGCAGGTCCATCCTGTCCGCGCGCTGTCCGTACTTCCGTAAGCTGCTGAAGGACCAGCCGCGGCCCGGTGCGCCGGTGCCGGTGCGGATCCGGACCGCCTGCGTCGACCCGGAGCTGCTGAACGCCCTGCTGCAGTACCTGTACTGCGGCGAGCTGAACTGCTCCGGCCTACTGACGACCGGCGCCGGCCGCCGCCGCCAGCTGGACGTGCTCGCGCAGCTCGAGGCCGAGTTCGGCGCGCCGGCTCCGCTCGAGCGCGACATGAAGTACCTGCTGGAGACGGCCGACCTGGCCGACGCGCTGCTCGTGTTCCGCCCGGCCGGCACCGGCGGCGACGCGCACCCGCACAGCTTCGAGCTGCCCTGTCACAAGGCGGTGCTGAGCGCGCGCAGTCCGTTCTTCAAGGCGTTCATCGACAGGCGCATGAAGCTGACGGAGCCGGGCGGCGAGCGGTCGCGCGGCAAGGCGCCGATTCGCATTGAGCTCGACGAGACGGTGCTGCCGCGGCGCTACGCGTACGTCCTGCTACGCATCATGTACATGGACACGGTGGACCTGAGCCTGATCCTTCACAGCAGCAGCGAGCCCAGCGTGTGTCGGCCCATCAGTCTGGTGGACGAGGCGATCGAGCTCTACCAGATCGGACGGTTTGTCGAGCTGGACGTGCTGACGCAGGCCAGCGAGGACCTGATTCTGGAGGCGCTCTGTGTGGAGAGCCTGCCGCGCATCTTGCGCTGGTCGGCTGAGCCGCACGGCTCGCAGTGGGTCCACAGACAGGTGAGCGGCCGTCGGGAGTGGGCGAGGTAGGCGCGGCGTAAAAGGCGAGGCTGAGTAACTCTCCAGATGTAACGGTGGTGTTGTGGTTTGGCGTCTTGCGCTACAGGACAGTCAAGTGGATGATTTGGCGTGAGGTAGTTCTTGAGGAGAAGTTGGCGTGTGCGAAGATGCTGGCTGTTGTGTGTGTAACTATGCATTCTAGTTGCCTCTTGAAATACTTTCTTGCCGCGATCGTGTACATATTATATTTGTATATGCGTAATGCGTGTTCACGTTCCTGCTACCATTTATAAGCCTCTGCACTTGGACTGTCTTGCTTATGAGCTGTTTTAATGGGTTTCCCATCTACAGTACCGACATGACGTGACCCACCTTTGTTCATCGTACACCGTCTGGCGCTGCAGTACTTTCTGCGAGGAATTGAGTGTACTCTAACCCCCGCTCTGTCCCCGTACTCTGTCTGTCCCCTCCCCCCTCAAAGGCGCTCCAGTACCTGTGTGAGGAGTTCAGCGTCTGACTCTCCCATTTCTGCCCCCTCCCACCTCCTCACAGCCTCCTCAGTCTTGTGTAAGGTGTTCAGTGTCTGACTCTCCCCTTTCTGCCCCCCCTCTCCTCCTCACAGGCGCTGCAGTACCTGTGTAAGGTGTTCAGTGTCTGACTCTCCCCTTTCTGCCCCCCCTCCCCTCCTCATAGGCGCTAATAACTCTCACCTGGACTCTCCCTCTGCCCCCCTCCCCTCACTAGGTCGCTGCTCTCCCTATAGCACCCTAGTACCCGTGTGTGAGGAGTTCAGCGTCCTGACATATCTCCCCTGTTCTCACCCCCTCCCCCTCACAAGCCGCGCGTGCAGTACCTGTGTGAGGGTTTCAGCGTCTGACTTTCCCCATTTCTGCCCCCCCCTCCCCCCTCACAAAGGCGCTGCCAGTAGCCTGGTCAGTAGAGGGTTCCACGAACTCCCCCGCCCTCCTCTTCCTCCCCTCCTCCCCTCCCAGGCCTGCCAGTAGCCTGGTGGACGGAGTTTCAGCGCAGGTGAACTTTTTTTTTTCCCCCCCACTCCTTCGTGCGCCCCTCATCCTCACAGGCGGCTGCGAGTTACCTGGGAGTGCTCCAGAGGCGTCTTGACTCTTCCCCTTTCCTGCTCCGCCTCCCCCTCACAGGCGCTGCAGTACCTGTGTGAGGTGTTCAGCGTCTAAACTCCCCCTGCCCCCCCTCCCCCAACGTCGAGTACCTGTGTGAGTGTTCAGTGTCTGACCCCCCGCCCCCCCCCCCCCCCCACAGCGCTCCCGAGGTGTTTCAGTGTCTGAACTCTCCCCTTTCTTGCCCCCCCCTACAGGCTCCAGTTACCTGTGTGTAGCCCCAGTGTCACCCCCCTTTCTGCCCCCCCCCCTCCCGCCTCACAGGGCGCTGCAGTACCGCTGTGTGAGGAGTTCAGTGTCTGATCGCGCCTTTCTTCCGCCCTCCCCTCCTCACAGGCGCTCCAGTACTTGTGTGAGGTGTCCAGCGTCTGACTCTCCCCTTTCTCCCCCTCCCCTTCACAGGCGCTGCTCTCCTAGCTACCTCGCAGTGAGCTTCGCGTATGGCATCGTTAAGTCAAGATGTTACTCGACTACGCTGCGATGACTCCTAGCTCAATACTCTCTCCGTCCTTACCTCCTCTCTCGATCTCCAATCCGCATACCTCCTCACTCGTCACCATTCGCTATAGTGCGCTTGCTTGCGCAATCCGCTACACTCATCCCATCCTAGCATATCTAGGCTCGGATACAGTGATGTACATATCCTAGCTGACTCACTGACTCTCCCCTTTCTCCCCCCTCCCCGCTCACAGGCCTACTACCGACTCATCCTCCTGCTTATCGAGTTACTGTGTGAGAGTTCAGCGTCTGACTCTCCCTTTTCTCCCCCCTGCCCACCTCTACAGGTGCTTCCCTACACCTCACCAGGTCCACCCCCGCTTGCTTGGCTTCTCACCGCCTCGTGCAGAGTAACGACGCATTCACGTGATCCGCCGACGACTGAAGATGTCAACTCCAGTCGCGTGTTCAGATCTCTGCTGTAGAGCGTGACGGCTCTCAGTGCGTTCTGGACTCTCCCTTTCTCCCCCTCCTCACAGGCGCTACGTGCTACAGTACTCTCCTGTGTGCGAGCGAGCGTATCGATGCGATCTGACTCTCCTCCATGTTCTCCCCCGCTCCCGCTATGGCACTGTTAGAGCCCTCAAGGCGCTGCAGTTACTGGTGTGAGAGGTTCAGTGTCTGACTCTCCCCTTTCTGCCCCCCCTCTCCTCCTCACAGGCGCTGCAGTACCTGTGTGAGGAGTTCAGCGTTTGACTCTCCCCTTTCTGCCCCCCTCCCCTCCTCAAAGGCGCTGCAGTACCTGTGTGAGGAGTTCAGCGTCTGACTCTCCCCTTTCTGCCCCCCCCCTCCCCTCACAGGCGCTGCACCAATGGGTACTGTGGGACGAAGCACTTGTTCTCGACAGCGATCTACCCTGGCTAAGTTCGCGGCTTCGGTCTTGTTGAGGAGTTCTAGCGCTGACTCTCCGCTTTCTCCCCCCTCCCCCTCACAGGCGCTGCCCTATGATAGTATCCTGACTGCCGTGAGGTCAATGTGTTCAGCGTCTGACTCTTCCCTTTCATCTCCCCTCCCCCTCACAGGCGCGTGCAGTACCTGTGTGAGGAGTTCAGCGTCTCTGACTCTCCCCCTTTCTTCCCCTCCCCCTCAACAACGCGACGTCGCTGTGCGCCTGATCACCTGGAGATGTGCGGCGGTCGACTCTGCACTCGCACGAGCGATCACTAGTTCCACTCAGACACGGGCTGACCTCTGCACGCCGTCGCTGCCGGAGCTGACGCTGCCGCAGCTGACCGCCGCCGTCAGCTCCGACTTTGTGCAGGCCAGTGAGCTGGAGATCCTGCAGGGCATCATCCGCTGGAGCGAACACCAGCTGGTGCGACGCATGGAGGAACGAGGTGCGTGGCTCTGCGGGGTGTGGGGGGGGGGCTCTGACCCGACCGGAGGCGAGGGGGCCCTGGCTCGGCCGGAGGTGGCGCCCTGGCTCGGCCGGAGGTGGCGCCCTGGTTCGGCCGGAGGTGGCGCCCTGGTTCGGCCGGAGGTGGCGGCACTTCAGGCTGAGTTCTGGCGTCTTGTTGAGTGGTTGACTTGTGGAGAGGTGTCGGTGTTGGTCCGCGGCTGACAGGGGTGTTGGCTGGGGCCAGGTCTGGCCGATAATGTGGTGGTCGTGGACAGAGACAGGCCTCTGGTGTTGCTAGCTGGCGGCGCCGGTGTTCTTCTCTAGCTGTAGTTCTTCTAGCTGGCGGCGCCGGTGACCTGGGTATCACACGGCGCCCATGCCCCCCACCCCTCCCCTCCCCCTGCTGAGATGATGATGATCATCATCATTTATTCTTAAAGCTCTCCACACCGCGTGGCTTTTCCGGCTTTGTGTCATACATGATCATTACACTTGAAAAACACTTATTCGGTTTACACGGTTAAAAACACTTACCAAACGCGTTCAGTTTTCATAGTTAAAGACAAGTATACCCAAAACATTGTTCCACTAGGCCCTCCTGTTTCTACATCAGATCCTTGTTCCAGGCGCCATTTCCTAGCATATTATACGGCGTATAATGTGGAGTTGTTCGCACTGAACTAACCTGTGTCTGCTACATCGTTCTTCAGCTCGTGAGAACATGCTGTAGCGCTCCGATCTGTTCCACGCCGCCGTTCCGTTTCACTACAATGCTAGAGCCGCGCCGCAGTAAGTAAGGCCTTGCCAGTTACTGGCCAGTACGCTGTCTGTATGTCTGTTTACTGTAAACAGTAGGACTTTCACCCGCCATGCCACCCCACACAACATCACACTGAACCCTATCCGCCCCCGCCCCTGCCCCCGCCCCCGCCGCCGTCTCCGCAGAGCCGAACCTGCTGTCGCACACGGCGCACTCGGTGACGAAGAAGGGCGTGAAGCGTCGCGAGCTGAACGACGCCGAGCTGCGGGAGGTGATGGCGCCACTGCTGGCCCACCTGCGGCCCGAGCACCTGCTGCCGGTCGACCACGACACGGTGACGGCCGCCATCCGACGCGGCCTCGTCAGCATACCGCCCTCGCACATGATCGGCGAGGATACCAGCAGCAGGTGAGAACAATTACAGTGAGACAGGTGGGGAACAGGTGAGCAACGGTGAGACAGGTGGGGAACAGGTGAGCAACGGTGAGACAGGTGAGCAGCTGCAGGTGAGCAACAGTGAGACAGGTGGGGTGAGGTGTTAATCTGCAGGATAGAGAGGCGGAGCTGGTTGTGGACGGTATGTGTTCGGCAAGTGAGACTTGGCCGCACCCTTGTGGGTCAGAGTCGTTGGTCAGTGTCAAAGAGGGGAAGGTGGAGCGCTGATTTTCGGTGCCTCCCGCTAGTTCGAGAAGTTGGTTTGTCATAAATGGAAGTGGCGCCTGTGATAGATCACACAAGTCAGTCAGTTTTGCGAGTCGTCCGTTTGTGAGTCAGTCAGTTCGCCGTCACACCAGTAAACTGGAATACAGGATATTCTGGCCGAAGTCAGTTTGTTTGCCCAGCTGAGTCTGGCAGTGGCTCACAAGACGAGATGTGTCAGACCCAAAGTTGTTGTTCTGTAACAAAATGGTGCCGAAAGTTTGTGTGTTTATGTTCGCGCGCCGTTCCTGCCGACGTAGCAGCGCGTTGCCAGATGAACCATAGTGCGAACTACGCGGCAGTCGAGAGGAAGTGTACAGTTTCGTAAACATTGTCGTGCTTTGCTAGCATATCCTGTATCTGCCTGTCGGACCCATACAGTCGGGGTTGTATCTACATTTAGCAGCCTGAGCCGTTACAACTTTGTCTGCTCAGGTGCAGCAGCTGTTCGAAGGCCGACAGACAGACCGCCGGTCGTGTACAGCTGCTGCTGCGGCCTGCTGGTTCGCTAATTGTCCGTCATCTCTGCTGGCATTCAGACTGCGCTCTCTGTCTCTGTCTTGTCTCTGTCTTGTCTCTGTCTTGTCTCTGTCTTGTCTCTGGTCTTGTCTCTGTCGTTTGGTCTCTGGCTTGTCTCTGTTTGTCTCTGTCTTGTTCTGTCTTGTCTCTGTATTGTCTCTGTCTTGTCTTGTCTTGTCTCTGTCTTGTCTCTGTCTTGTCCTCGTCCTTTGTCTCTGTCTTTGTCTCTGTCTTGTCTCTGTTTTGTCCTCTGTCTTTTCTCTGTCTTGTCTCTGTCTTGTCTCTGTCCTTGTCTCTGTCTTGTCTCTGTCTTGTCTCTGTCTTGTCTCTGTCTTGTCTCTGTCTGTCTCTGTCTTGTCTCTTCTTTGTCTCTGTCTTGTTCTGTCGTTGGTCTCTGTCTTTGTCTCTTGTCTTGTCTCTGGTCTTGTCTCTGTCTTGTCTCTGTCTTGTCTCTGTCTTGTCTCTGTCTTGTCTCTGTCTTGTCTCTGTCTTGTCTCTGTCTTTTCTCTGTCTTGTCTCTGTCTTGTCTCTGTCTTGTCTCTGTCTTGTCTCTGTCTTGTCTCTGTCTTGTCTCTGGTTTTGTTCCTCTGTCTTGTCCTCTGTCTTGTCTCTGTCTTGTCTCTGTCTTGTCTCTGTCTTGTCTCTGTCTTGTCTCTGTCTTGTCTCTGTCTTGTTTCTTCTGTCTTGTCTCTGTCTTGTCTCTGTCTTGTCTCTGTCTTGTCTCTGTCTTGTCTCTGTCTTGTCTCTGTCTGTCTCTGTCTGTCTGTGTGAGTGCGCACTCGAATCCTCTGCCCTTCTGTGTGTGTGTGTGTGGCAGGACGCCCTGTACCCTGAGGTCTGACGGTTTGTATGTGGCAGGGCGCGCTCCTGGTTCCGGGGGAAGCGGAAACGTGGCGAGTACGTGCGGCCGCGCTACTTCCTCCCTTATGTCGAGGAGGTCAAGATCAGAGCGGTAAGTAGTGCCGAAGCAGACAGCGCATACCACTAAATGTTTGGCTCACCTTGCAGAAAGTTAGCTCAATCGTCACATGCAGCTGGAAGGCCTGAAACCAACTCAGTGCTATTTATTGTCAACAACTTAGATTGCCAGCCAGGATGAGCAGCAGCCGGCAAAAACAAACGATGCTGGTTATAACCGATAAGCATGGGCACTGGGCAGGTGGCAGAAACTCATTTGTGATAGCTGATTTGATGACCTACCATTATGTGAGGTTATTGCCACAGTGTTGTGTATATACATATCGTCTTTCCCATACTTTTTGTTCTCGCGCCTACCATCAACCGGTGATCCAGCTGTCTGTGGAGGCAATGCAGACTTTGCCGTTCGACCCACCCTATGTCTGTCCCTCTCTTCCCTTAGCTGACCCCCTGTTGGCCGGCAGGCGATGCTGGAGTCGCACCTGGGCAACGAGTACGGCACGGGGGTGTTCCACTACCAGCACAGCGTGGCGGCCAACATCCCGGACGCGCTGTACATGGTGGATGACGAGGCCCGCGCCGCTGCCGCCGCCGCCGCTGCAGCTGCTGATGGAGACGGCTCGGCCGGCGAGGATGATGTGCCCGGTGAGATGGGAGGCGAGAGGATGCCGATAGAGGCGCTATGTCGCTGGGAGGGGACCGTGGTAAATAAACCTCGCTTATCTATTTTTACCTTTAATCTGCCGTGCAAAGAAAGAACCTCGTATTTCAACGGTCGAAAACCGTGACATACGCGGTTCTTTCTTTTTATGGTAGTTTTACTACAATACTTCACTGATCGATGTTGCGCTTAAAAATATAATATGATGTATTTCTTTGTCATTGGTAACTTGTCGCCTCATATCCCATATTGCCCCTTATGCTGTTGCTCCAATCCCACTCCTGTCACCATATGTGCTCGATGTCTTGGTGGCTGACTACGTGTGTGTGACGGTACGGTGGTGCGTCGCGCGCGTTTCAGTGGCGCCGCGGGCCGACATCCTCTCGGCGATGGTGCAGCGCCAGCGCGAGCTGCAATCGTCGGGTCTGTACCAGCGGGCCAGCACGTGTCTGCTGCTGACGCCGGCGCGCGTCCGACGCCAGGTCGGCCTGCAGGTGGTCAGGGAGTACGGACTGCCCGACTGCATGGTGCGCGTCCTGCAGGTCAGTTTCATGGCGGTCACACGGGCGCACAGGGGGAAGGGGGAATTGTCGAATAGTTTGGGGCAAAACAGTAGTAGGAAGAGAGAACCGCGGATTTCTTCCACGTCAGATATCCTTATTTGAGTGAGTGAGCTTGGTGTTAACAGTGTATTGAAAACCTTCCAAGGGCTGGGTAATATGGTTTCACTTCAACAAGATGCAACACAGGCTCTACAAAACAGCAAAAGCCAGTACAAGTACAAGCAATACCTTGAGGTAAAAGACAATACAAGTAAATAATGCATACAAATACAAATCGGTAAGACACGTAGCATAGGAGCACTCACAGGTTGCACATGGCAGATTTCAAACTTCAAAGTGCCTTGGGTGGTGACCCTGCTGATATCAGGGAGCAGGTCGTTGCAGGCAGCCGTGGCTCGGTAAGAGAAACTCCCTCGTTTGGCCGAGTTTGAGAGTTTGAATGAGTGATTTTGAGTGAGTGAGTTTTAGTGAGTACTACGTGTGAGACACTGTCTGAACTCCAGCCAGCGTATGCTGTGTGACCCCTGTCAATCTCGGGTGATGACCTGGTCTGCCGATGTGTGTGTGACAGGCGGCGAGCCGGCGGAGCGAGGGCCAGCTGACGGTGACCCAGGCGGCCAGCCGGTGGCGCTCCACCAACGACCTGCCGCGACACTGTCTGATCGCCTTCCCCGAGCCGGAGCCGGCCCAGTTCAGGACGCTCGACGTGAGTGGTGCCGGCAGGGATACGGCGCCGGCCGCCGCACTGTACTCTGCCCTACTGTCTGTCTATCTGTCTGCCCTAATATAACTTCAGAATGCCTCTTCCCCCCCCCCCTCTATTACGACACACGTTATACGGTATATCTGTCCGGGGCCGGGTCTCAAGTCGAGTGACGTTAAACCGAACGATGATTGTTTCTCACCATCGTGTTATCTTCCTATTTGTAATTTTTACAATGCCATTTTGTGTCATGACCCACCTGTCGTCGTTGTCCCGCCTCTGACCCACCTGTAACCCACCTGTGACCCACCTGTGACCCACCTGTGACCCACCTGTGACCCACCTGTGACCCACCTGTGACGCCGCCCTGTGACCCGCCTGTGACCCACCTGTGACCCACCTGTGACCCACCTGTGACCCACCTGTGACCCACCTGTGACCCATCTGTGACCCACCTGTGACCCACCTGTGACTCACCGATGACCCACCTGTGACCCACACCTGACCGTGTGACCTGTGCCCGGCAGCTGGAGGCGCTGAACCTGCGCGGCGGTGGCGAGGACAGCCGCCTGTCCACCATGCCGGACGTGGCGCTGGCGACGGGCACGCTGCCGCGCCAGCGCTCCCTCCGTCAGCAGCGCCAGCAGCGCGAGCTGGAGCTTGACCTCGGCGACGGCACGCGCCACTACCAGAGCCACTGACGGCCGGCGCCGGACGTGTGCGCCTGCGCGTGTCTGCTGCAGTAGCGGCAGCCGCGCGCGCGCAGCGCACCGTCCGGCCGCGCCGCCGCCTCGCACCACGCACCACTCACCGCCACCTTCATTGTATGTAGATCTCATCCATCGTATGCGCCTTACCCGCTGCCATAGGCCGCCGACGGACGGACACGGACGGACGGACGGACGGACACGGGACGGACACGGACGGACGGACTTAGATACAGAGCCAGACTTATAGACGGACGGGCAGACAGACGTATGGTCAGACTGACGGATGGACGAATGATTCGACTTGTAGAGTAACAGACTAGACATTGGTACAGACGGATGCTGTTTTTTACACGGACATATTGCTGGTAGATACCGGCAACCATACTCATTCAACATGTGGAAATGTGAGTGACATTCAGAGGCGGAGAGCCCGACCGACAGACGGACGGGCGCGGGTGTGTAAAGAGTTATTTATTGTGTGTGCGCTGTCCCGGGCGCCGCGGAGAGGCGGCGGCGAGCCAGGCCAAGTACAAAACTGCCGGCGGGTCTGCCCGCGGCCTCGCCTGTCCCGCCGCTCCCCGTGTCTCTTCCCGACCCGCGCTACCCGCCGCTGCCTCGGACGCTCCCGCCTGCCGCGCGC
This sequence comes from Semibalanus balanoides, assembly GCA_014673585.1. Lineage (NCBI taxonomy): Eukaryota > Metazoa > Arthropoda > Thecostraca > Balanomorpha > Balanidae > Semibalanus > Semibalanus balanoides. Next base: position 31,885 of record VOPJ01004586.1, read on the forward strand.
GAAGACACTCTTCTCTACCTCTCAGCTGTCGGGCGCTGCCGGGTGGCGGGCGCCGCCCCGGCCCGGGCTGCCGGCCGCCGCCGCCGCCGCCGCCCTCCTGCAGCGGGACCTCTGCGCCGTGTCGCGCGCGCGCGCGGCGTGTCGTGTTCTCGTTTCTGTTGACCGCGCGCCCGTTGTCGATTCGTCTCGTGTGTGCCGATGTGATAGTGTGCAGTTTTCATACCTATACGCGTATACATACATATATATGTTGGTGTGGCGAGGCCCGACCCGCGGTTCGGTGTCGGACGAAACGCCCTGCCCTGTGGCCAGATGCCGAGAACAAATGTTATCCAATGAAATGACGATCGACCAAATAGTAGCCGTTCGTGGTTCTGTCTTTTCACGGTTGTGGTCTGTATGCGTGCGCGCGGCGTCCGCCTTCGCTGGGCACGCCGTCGCCGCCAGCACGTGACTAACCCGCCGGCTGACTGTGTCGTGAGCGCTGATTGGTGCGAGAGACGTGTCGTGATCGTGGATTGGTCGAGTGACATATTGCGGCCTGTGCTGTGGACGCTGATTGGCAGCTGCGGCACGAACTCGGCGGCTGATTGGTGTCTGAGGCCCGCGCCGTCGCCGCTGATTGGTAGTTACGGCTTGTGTCGTCTCTGTCGATTGGTTGGCTGCGGTCTGTGCCGCAACTGCTGATTGGTCTTTGGTCTGTGTCGTGGCTGCTGATTGGTCGAGGACCACTGGGGCACGTGTAACGCCGGTTTGTATTGCGCTGCATCCACTTACTGCTTGCTGTTGGTATATACGTTGTAGTCCTTGTACAATTATTGCGATTCTAGGATCAATACAATACTTATATTCACGTACCCGGGTGTATATGAAAGGATATATGTATTGTCACTTAGCTGCAAGCGCATATACCTATTATTTCGAAAGTTATTCTGACGAAGAAAAAACAGACGCTGGTTGATCTTATGGAAATGGGCGCAAATTGACCTTAGTTGTCGGCGCGCCCGAAAACCCCAATAAACAAACAAACAATGATCTTATGGAAGGTTTTGAATCAGATTGCGAGTATCAATAGTGCTGTATTGCGAGCATCAATACATTGCTCACTGGTCTTCGTTGCGATATAATCGCTGTAGCTTCAGCCACGTGGTCTGCTAGATAGAGCAAACTCAAAGCTCACCCATATATTCATGAAATTCCATAATTTGTTGGCCAGAGTGAAACCAGGCGAACTTCACAGAGCTCTGGCCATGATTGTCATCAGGCTGTAAACAGGGTGGGGGACCATGTCAGTGGGAGAATCAAATTTCGCTCCTTAGCCACATGTTGACCGGGAGTTCCTCAGGGAGCATGGCCCCCGTGCCCCCCCCCCCCCTGGCTACGTCTCTGCATGTAATCGTAAGCAACAGTCATGCTGTACTGCCATGGAGACTGGAGTCATGTCATTACCAACAGCTGGACTACAAATTAAATCCGCCAGTTTACTTCTCAGGCCCGTAAACATTGCATTGCAATCGTTTTGATATTGTTTGGTGATGATGCTCTAGACTTGAAGTTACCTTTTGTAAATAAAATTACCTTGACTACATATTTTTTACTAATGTGGTAGGAATATGGCAGCTAAGGTGGAAATTAAAACGGCGCAGCTCATTCAATTAGCAACAGCATGTTTACGCTGCATTTCTGCATTTTAGCGTTACTGAACGTGATTTAAAAATCTATCTTCTTTCCATGATAACACAATAAGTTCGCAGATATTCATTTATTTTGGTTTCATTCATATCAATATCGTTGTTCTAAGAAGCTTGCTTTATAGCGAGCAAGGCACTATATAATAGCGAGGTAGACGCAGGGAACTCATCGCTTGGGGTAAGTGTCCTGTGAGTCTGTGCCACTAGTAGTTTAAAGTTAATTTATGGTATGGTAGGTACCTATTCAGACTTGTGAATGATTCTGATTGTATAATTTGTTTATTGAACCGTTCTTATTTCATTTTAATCATTCATGAATCGATTATCCTCATCAATGATTCAATGAATCATTGATTTAATCATTCACAAAAGTAAAATAGGGTGATTGAATCATTCATAGCACAACAAATCTTCTTGTGGGGGAACGGCAGAAACTATACAAACAATAGCCCACCATAAATGTCATAATGGGGGATAGAACTGAGACAACACATGTTGAGATCACTTTCAGTACCTTCATTTTGTTTGTAAACACCCTCATGCACTGTTATTTGCACTTACGCATTGGTAAATATTCTGATTTAATCATTCATGTTAGTTGGTAAATCATGATTTAATTATTCAGGAAAATTTGAATCATTCACAATTCTGTACCTGTTTAATGGTGATTGTAGATGGCGCAAACTATCACGAGTCCGGACATCCTGTCATACCAGACGTTTCATGGTGGTGATAATGTATATGCCCTGAAGCATCAGTATTTATGATTTGTCCAATAATTCAACATGTCAATGTCTAAGGTTACTGTATAATGTTATGTTAGTCTATCCTTATTGTAAATCCTTTGTTGTTTTCTGGCTGCCAGGATACTACTATCTAACCTTTATACATTGCTTAAAACCATTCCCTTTTTCATGGATAGATATCGTTCCAAACCAGTTGGCAAGACACGGCAGGAACATCTGCAAGATATTTGGGGCAGCCCAAATCCTGCCCCAAATGGTTTGGCAAGCCGTTTCATTTGTAGCAGAATTACTTAAATCATTGTGCCATTTCCTCCTAATGGCCCCTATTGTTTTACTATCAACTGTACATTTTGCAGACAGGGCTCCAAAGTGAAAGCTCTAACCCTGGAAGTGCATTTTTCAACATTTAGATTTTCTGCACACAGAAACCTAAACCACTCTTCTCCATGAAACATTCAACACTGCAAGGAAAAGTTGAATTGTCAATATTGAAACTTAAAATATGTATGCATTTTTGTGGATAGAGCTTTGGAGTGACTATGCTTCAGAGATCTCTCTCTCTCTCTATATCACCAGCATTAGGTACTGCTGTTATTTTTTTAATTTTGTGACTTGCTATAATAGGATTTCTCTCCATGAGCTCAAAATATGTAAAACTAGCAACGTGAAAATACTGGTGGTTAAGATGTAACATTCTAATATTGCATATATCATTTGTTTTGTGCAGTTCCCGTGCAGAAATACCTAATCTTATTCAAGTATTCACTAATATATAACACACAGAGAAAGTTTTTTTTAGGGGGAACATATTGCCACAATAATGAAACTGGACAAAAAATGCACTTACACTGTACAGCCATATTGTGTGCCCAGTTTTATCTTTCTCATTTTATATAAGACAAGTCATTGTGTTGTATTGTCATTATATTATTTTTCGTCTCCTTATTGGGATGCTTCATCCATCTGGTCTCCAATGTCAAAATGGGCATATAAGTTATCCCTGACTGGAAGTTCAAAATGAGGGTAGGTAATTCAGCCAATTTAGGTATGGTGACATTTCCATCTAGAATCGCCAAGGCCATCCATTCATGCATGGGAGATGCTCAAACTCTGAAATTTATCACTCGTACCATTCAGAAGGCTCATTTACTTGTTTGTGGCTGATTCACTTAGCTGGTTCTCATTTCTCCTTCCCTTACGTTTCCCTTGCACCAACCAGGATTTTGATAGGTACATTTAGGTCCAGTTTCCTTCAGGTTTATACCTTGTTCAGTCTTCACCATCCAGACTTTTAGTTGGTTGTCCATTGTGAATCAAAGTTCTTGATTTAATTCTATCGATGTATATGTTCTTGCAGACATTGACAAGCCATAGTTCGTCATGGTTCGAAAACTGAAATATCATGAACAGCGGCTGCTGAAGAAGGTCGACTTCATCTCGTGGGAGGCCGACAACACACTGCACGAGGCCAAAATACTGCGCCAGTTCCAGATCAAGAAGCGGGACGACTACACAAAGTACAACAAATTGTCGCGCCAGATTCGCGAGATCGCGCGCAAAATAAAAAACCTCGACCCGCAGGACAAGTTCCGCGTGGAGGCCTCGGCACAGCTCATCGAGAAAACGTACCAGATGGGACTGATCCCGACCAAGTGGAACCTGGAGCTGGTAGACAAGATCACCGCCTCTTCCTTCTGCCGGCGGCGACTGCCCGTGCTCATGGTGCGACTCAAGATGGCGCCCACCGTCAAGATGTCGACCCAGTTCGTGGAGCAGGGCCACGTGCGCATCGGCCCGGAGGTGGTGAAGGACCCCGCCTTCTTCGTCACGCGCAGCATGGAGGACTTCCTCACCTGGGTGGACGCCTCGGCCATCAGGAAACACGTGCTCGATTACAACGAGCTGCGGGACGATTTTGAGCTGTAGCGCCGCTGCCGCTGTCGTGTGAACTCTGGATGTTGTGCGGGACGCAGGCTATAGGGACGGGGCTGGTGATGGCCGGCACAGTGCGTGTTCTCTCTGACGGACGCGCGCCTCTCAGAAGACAGACTAGTGCCACGGGGGGGGGCAGAGTGCGCTGACCTCGGAAAGCCTCGCGGCCGGGCCTGCTGTCGGTTCGGAAGCGCCCCGCGTGGCGCCAGTGTCTGAAACGTGTACAACACGCCGCGCAGCGCTTGGCTGTCCAGGCTATCAGTCAAACGGACTGACGTCGGAGGTCTTGCTGCCTCCTGCGGGCCCTGACCTCGAGGTTCTGTGCTGCTTGCTGCGGGCCGCTGACCTCGGAGGTCTGTGCTGCCTCCCTGCGGGGCCCTGACCTCGGGTCTGTGCTGCCTCTGCGGCCTATGACCCTCGAGGTTCTGTGCTGGCTTGCTGCGGGTGCCTGACCTCGAGGTCTGTGCTGCCTCCTGCGGGGCCCTGACCTCGAGGTCGTGCTGGCCCTCCTGCGGGCCCTGACCTGCGAGGTCTGTGCTGCCTCCTTTGCGGGGCCCTGACGCTCGAGGTCTGTGCTGCCTTCCTGCGGGGCCCTTGACCTCGGAGGTCTGTGCGCTTGCTGCGGGCCCTGAACCTCGGAGGTCTGTGGCTGCTTGCTGCGGGCCCTGCCCTCGGAGGTCTGTGCTGCCTCCTGCGGGGCCCTGACCTCGGAGGTCCTGTGCTGCCTCCTGCGGGCCTCTGACCTCGGAGGTCTGTGCTGCCCTGCCCTGGCGGGCCCTGACTGCGGAGGTTCTGGTGCTGCTCCTGCGGGGCCTGACCTCGGAGGTCTGTGGCTGCCTCCTGCGGGGCCTGACCTCGGAGGTCTGTGCTGCCTCCTGCGGCCCTGACCTCGGAGGTCTGTGCCTCTCCTGCGGGGCCCTGACCTCGAGGTCTGTGCTGCGCTCCCTGCGGGGGCCTGACCTCGGGGTCTGTTGCTGCCTGCTGCGGGCCCTGACCTCGGAGGTCCTGTGCTGCCTCCTGCGGGGTCCCCTGACCTCGAGGTCTGTGCTGTCATCTGCGGGGCCCTGACCTCGGAGTCCTGTGCTGCCTCCACTGCGGGGCCCTGACCTCGGAGGTCTGTGCTGCCTCCTGCGGGGCCCTGAACCTCGAGGTCTGTGCTGCCTCCTGCCCGGGGCCCGACCTCGGAGGTCTGTGCTTGCCTCCTGCGGGGCCGCTGACTCGGAGGTCTGTGCTTGCTCCTGCGGTCCCTGAGCCTCGGAGGTCTGTAGCTGCCTCCTGCGGGTGTTTCCCTGATCGGAGGTCTGCCTGCTGCTCCTGCGGGCCCTGCCTCGGAGGTCTGTGCTGCCTCTGCGGGGGCCCTGACCTCGGAGGTCTGTGCTGCTTGCTGCGGGGCCCTGACCTCGGAGGTCTGTGCTGCCTCCTGCGGGCCCTGACCTCGAGGTTCTGTGCTGCACTCCTGCGGGGCCCTGACCTCGGAGTTCTGTGCTGGCCTCCTGCGGGGCCCTGACGGGCTCAGAGGTCTGTGCTGCACTCCTGCGGGGCCCTGACCTCGGAGGTCTGTGCTGCCTCCTGCGGGGCCCTGACACGTCAGAGGATCTGTTGCTGTCCCTCCTGCGGGGCCCTGACCTCGGAGTCTGTGCTGCCTCCTGCGGGCCCTGAACCTCGAAGGTCTGTGCTGCCTCCCTGCGGGGCCCTGACCTCGGAGGTCTGTGCTGCCTCCTGCGGGGGCCCTTTGACCTCGAAGGTCTGTTGCTGCCTCCTGCGGGGGCCCCTGACCTCGGAGGTCATGTGCTGCCTTCCTGCGGGCCCACTGACCTCGAGGTCTGTGCTGCTCTGCGGGCCTGACCTCGGAGGTCTGTGCTGCCTGCTGCGGGGCCCGAGAGTCGCTCGGTGTCACGCTGCAATGTCAGGTCGCGTTCGTTGGGGTGAAGATGGCAAGGTGAGATCGGCTGAGAGTCGTCATCGGGTCTCAATGTATGCACAGGACACGCTAATATGTGAGAGAAATAAAGCGGGATTTGACTTCTGTTTCTGATTGTCTTTTGACTCCTTGCTGAAGGAATATAATTGAACGTTGTCACGTGCGTTATTCGTGGCTCGCTAACCGACATCACCGCAACGTATAAAGTAAAGGAATTTTGACCGCCACGTACTCGATAACTGCTCGGTAATCGGTATTTGTGAGTGCTGTTTGAAACGCCTATCGAACTCCAAGACTTCGAACTTCATAACAGAAATAGATGCGTTGCAATTGTATAATGACAATCCTCTATCAATGTACGTTAATGGTCCCAAACGCATTTTTCATATTTGATTTGGACGTTGCGGTCATTGTGATAGATTGTGTATCGGGGTCGGGGGTTGCAGCAACCCCTACCGTTCGTGTAATGAACATCAGACGTAATTTAGAGGGCCCTATTTGAAATCTAAACCAACAGGATCATGGGCGCCATATAACTTACTTTGTTGCGGCGCCCTAAAGCCAGCAATCATACATCTACAAAGCACGATCCCTTACAGGATGATTATGTCGGTTCGTTAGGCCTATGTCCGCATTTAGAGTACACCCTGTCACTGCCAGTATGTTGAGGGTCTTTTGCTATTAACACAGCCGGTTTCGATATGTTGATTACTGTCCAGGGTCAGTTCCGTTTCATATGGCTATGTTACCAAAAACAGGCTGGCTGGCCGATTTATGATTTCCTCCGAGTAGGCGGCGAAAGTGTTTTGTGCAGTAAGCGTATAGGTGGCGCTGACGACACCGCTGCTCCGTCTCTGCTGCGGGGATGACTATGGGCCTGTTCCCGTCGCACCTCTAACCTCCTCCAAGTTGCTCCCACTTGCCCCAGTCGTGTTCTTTAACACAGAGCAGCTGCAGTTGGAGCAACTTAGAGGAGGTTAGAGGCGGTTAGAGGCGCCACGGGAACGGGCCCTATGATTAGCGGGATAGGCCAAGGGTAGGAGCGGTAGATTGTATTTTGAGGTGAGCGAAGGCAATTTTCAGACTGTTATGATATATATATATATATATATATATATATATGTGTGTGTGTGTGTGTGTGTGTGTGCATGCATGCATAGGCGCAGCAACAGGGGTGGGCATTAGGCATATGAGGGTCATGACCATAGTCACTTCTTGACCATTTGCTTTTGCTAAAATATTTATTTTGCTTAGCGAGGACAATTTGTGATGCAAAAGGTTTGCCAAGGCGAGAGTAGCCCACAAATGCAAAGACATATTGCATGGGGGGGGGGTTCTGAAGACGAGACCGAATTTGCACTGTCCCCTCCTCCCACACACTTTTCGTGACGTTCCTACACCCGTTTTGGGTGCAAACTAATGTGACGATCTATCAGATTGGGCCAACTAGTCTGTTGACACGACACAACGCTATCATGAGTTGCATCAGAATTTTGATCAGATCGAGACAAGATATCACTCATAAAGGTTATCCATCCTAGCAATCATACAATCGGATACTGTGCTTATCATCATTTATCGCGCGTCTATTATGTATGCCTTCCCTGCATTCTATTGGTATTCGGAACTAAGGAAAACCACATGGATAGTCATTCAAGTGACCTTTTACTTTATGCAAGGTTTAACCCTCATCCACCTATTTAGAAGAAAAAAATACATAGCTGAAGAATGGATCCGACAAAGGGGTCAATTGGCTTAATCGTTGCACGTAAATCGTGCATAGAAACAATGGAGACATCAGACCCTGCAACTGCAAGTTTGCAGTAGATGTCGGTTGCTGATTTCATCCTTCATTGTGATACGCTTACCGGATCATAATTGGCGGGGAGTGGAACAGGGCTGGCTCAATGGAGGAAATATGGCGCGAAACAGCTGGTGAAGCAGGTTGTGACGAGAAAAATGCGTTTTGTGGCGATTGTTCGCCTGCTGCTCTGTTAGCTCTCCTATTTCCAGGGATCTTCGTTCTAGCAATGGCGTGCGTGTGAAGGATATGCTTCGACAAAAGTCGAGCCTGGATGTAAATGGAAACGATTTAAACGAACAATTATGAGTACATTTGTTATCATACTAGGGCAAGGTTTCGTAGCAGAAGTGGTGCTGGACATGCCCGTTTAGCGCTGCAGAGCCGATTTGCTTTTCAATTGGCTCTGTCTCAAAAGTGTTTGCACTCCGAGTTGGGACAAACAATGCGGCTCGGCTATCGAACCCCGGTCAGAGTTGTCGACTCGCGAGGGTCCGACTCTCGGACAGAGACTATCATGGGTGCCCAAACACCAAGCCCCGCCCAGCCGAAGCCCATGAACAGTACACCAAGCCCAGACCCAGATCAGACCCATTCAAATGCATAATAAATTGCAAAAAAAAAACACATTCAAATGCATAATCCCTGTCCATTGGGGCCCATTCAGATAAGGCAGATAATTATTTTCACAAAAATTGCAGTCATTATCCTAGCATGTTGACTTTCATACTATTAAAGGGACTGTCCCACCTTAAGGGGAATAGTTCACCTTTAACATAGGGTTTTGAGTTGAGATAGCCAAGTTGTGGCACATGCTCGAAAATGACTTTGGTGACCGCTTTCACATTTTCCAGAAACCTCTTAATTATTTTTCATATTCAGTCCTAAAAGTCTGGGGACCGGGTATACCCGTAACTCCTAATCGCTAGATTGGCTGATTTTGGGCTAATGACGTTTATGATTATGACGCACAGATGACGTAAGACTTATTGGAAAGTGGTAAGTGCTGGACAAAACCATACTGTTTCAGTCCCTATTCTTTTTATTGCAAGATGATATTGGAAAAAAAATTTGTGTTTCGCAGACGGTAAGGCCTATGCATAATGATTTGATGTTTAATTCTTCTATAAATACATTTTTCTAAAACAACGTTCTGTAGCGTATGTGTAGCGCTCAGGGACGGCCTGAACGTTCCAGGCTCGCGTACAAATGTTGATCTGTCCCCACGTTCAGTGGTCCCCACTCACCGAACCCCACTTGCACCAGACAGCCGCTTCCACTGTTTTGATTGGCCGCCCCGCGGCGCAGCCGCCCGCTGAGTGATGGGCCGACCGGGCGAGACCGGGTACGCCTAGTGACGTGTAGACCGTGCATTGACCTTGTACATAATCCGACGGACGTCCCAAAGCTCACTGTGACAGCTGAGCGACGGTGGCTGACACCACACTTTTCACCATAGTTTAAATATAATAGTGACGTTAGGATTACCCTACTTAAAGCCAAGTTACCTTATAATTTTCAAATGCCGTTTGATATTTTCCGGCATCTTCACACATGTACTTGGGCATAAGTACCACCATGTATACGACCACGATCCCTCACTAAAATCGATTGACGTTGCGTGATTCGTACAAGCCAGCGTGATTTCGCCATTACTTTGAGGCAAAAAACAACTATTTAATTTATCACCCAATATATTGGCATTTTAATTTGCTTTTTTCGCGTAAAAAGGTTTCTTTGACTTACTAGTAATAGATAACTTTAATTTCTTGCTTCTCTTCATCTTTCTGAGCTTTTTCTCGATTTTTTCCAAGGTGAAACTATTCCCTTTTAACGCTTCTAAAACCGGAAACCTGTCTGTTTAAAATTGCATGTAATTGTACATAGAGCAGCTAGACAGCACGAGTTAGCCCAAAATTTATGTGCGCTCTCAGATTTTTTTTATTGTGAGTTGTTGACGCTCTATGAAAGTGTTGTTAAACAGGTGCACCCAACACCATAAGAAGCAGTAACGCTATTTTTTGAATACAAAAAATGAAGGGTGCGGTAATTGCCTCCTCTGCACTGCTTGAAAGGAAGTAATTATGTCAGGAGGACGCTGGAACATTGCTCTAATCACTAATCGCTCATGCAAAATAAGTCTCTATTGCCAATGGAAAGACCGTCGTCATGAAATGCATGTGAAATGTTTATCTTCCATATGGTGCCTTTCATAATGACCGAACACGCGACTTGTCACTACCACTAAGCGGCAGTTCAGGAGGGAACCAAGAAGGCCAAAAGACCGGCTGTGAAATCGGTTGACATGGTTCACCCGTTCGCCCGTTACCCTTAACCCATTGCCATACCTTACGATAGTCTTCGCTGAAAATTCGGCCAACAGCATGCTGATTGCTGTTTAGCTGAGCCGTGAGCTGTGGAAGTTTCCGCTGCAGTGCGTCTCAACCATGGGCGTCGAAAGCAGGCCATACGCAGTCAGGAGCCAAATAGCGAGCTAACAGAAGCTGACTCGAACCCAGGCTGCCACTTCTCGGGATTTTAGGCCATTGAAGACCTATGGGCGCTATTCCACTGGAAAGAATCTACTTCAGGGGCAGATGCATGCGTCCCCCCAACTCTCGGTGCGCGGTGACGCCCCTGGTCTCCACCATTTTTGAGCCAGGGGGGCTATCACCTCAATTTTATCTGACAATCAACTATAAATATTTGTTTTATCAAATCAATGTTATGTGTAATCGCTGACCCTCCCTCGCTCAACAGCGAAATGACAATCCACCGCTGGCGGATCCAGGGGGAGGGGCCATGCCCCCCCCCCCAACCGCCTAAAATTGGCGCAAAGTTGTCACATTTCCAGCCATAGAAGAAAATCACAGCTACTTTTACAAAGGAAAGTTGGCTTTTAATCAGCTATCAATGCATAAGCAAACGAAATCTGATGAGTTTTCATAATTGTGTGATACTTTTGGGGATTTGGTCCCCCAAACTACCCGTGCCCCCAACCCAGCCAACAATTAACTTGGGCACTGATCGCCGATCGGGCACAATGGTTTAATCCCATTGTGCCCGATCAGTGCCCAAGTTAGTTGTTGGCTGGGAAACCACCGTTCTGGATCCACCGTGCTCTTTACCCCCTCCCCGCTCAACAACTTTTCGTTGATGGCGACAGTTTGGCTGTTCTTCTCTAGCCTTGGTTTGGCTTCCCTCGATCCCGTACCCCCGATTTTGTGGCGGAGCCCCTGGGACTGCAGTGATGCTTCACTTTGGTACAGCACTAAGAAGTGAAGATGGTATCGAAACCGCTGTCGGTTGTTTTTCCTGACCAAGAACGTCGCCGCTTTCTGAAAGATGGGGGACGGACTCACGGAGGGCATTTTTTAGTCGATCATTTCCATGCAGCGCCAAATGGTATCATATAATCCGAATTTGCCCCCTTCCCTCTGCGGTGACGCCCTTATCCCTGACAAATGCTGTCAAACTGCCACGCCTTTAGCTCTGCCAATAGTCTCCGAATAGTTCATGCTAGTTTATTGCAAGCTGTCAAGTGTATAATCGACACTTGGTAGCGTCCCAATTTCTGTGCATGCTACGGCTACAGTTTTCCTGGTCCATTGAAAAAATGTGCGATTGACGAGGGAAAGGTAAAAGGCTATACGATGAACAGCAATACTTCGCAGAAATTCTGCCATTTTTAACTACTCTTCGGGTCAAACGAGTCGGCATTGCGATACATGAGGGTTCATTGCAACACTGAGAGCGTCGCACTACAATAACAATTCAAAGGGGTTGTTTTCTTGAAACACAACGATTAGATGCAGCATTTCGCACGAAGAGCACAGTAAAGACTATTTGTGCGACAGCTACACTGTAAAAATGTTTACTAACTTCTAGTTGTCCTGAAAAATTATACTAACCGATGGCGTGTAGACTTTACACGCATTCCACAGCCAATGGTGTTTTCAATTAACACGCAAAATGGTGATAGGACGTGTATGCTCCCCGAGAGTTTCGAAACCTTTGCGAGCGTCCACTAATGTACGTGTTTGTGTAAACGTGTTTTAAAACTAGCTTCGGTGTATGTAGCTAGTAGCTACTCACAAAACGCGTGCGAAATAACGCATGAAGTTAATTATCCTGGCAAATTCGACTAGAAAAATAAAAAAAACCACTGTTCAATAGGTAATAAACTAGAATTGGTGCAAACGGTGCAACAACAAACATGCTATGATGCAACAATCATGTTGAATGCATTGAAAAGCTTCTATGGGACTCCTGTTTGACTCCTACAAGTTTTACTCGGAGGGGCAAAACGTTTTTTCTTAACACCAACGAAAAGAACGTATGGTAGGTATATTGCACGACATAACGTTGTACCCTCACACACACGCAATGCCTCAAAACAAAGTATAAGCAACTCGATTATCTAATTTATGTCGTCTTTAAATTATGCCCCGCATCGTTTCGAGCGATGACATATTTTGTATTCTTCAAATATTGTATATTCTTAAACTAAATACCTACATTAAGGTTTGGATCGCAGGTTCTAGCGACGGGCCAGCCCCCTCCCACTTTTCGACCATTAGGGGGGGGGGCGTGGGCCCCTGCTCCCCCCAATGGCCACGCCCCTGTCAACCCCTGTGATCAGTAACCCATGTTTCTTACTGTAATAGCAGGGATCATCGAGTCGACAAAGGCTACAATATCCCTAGATGTTCTTGAGCTTCGTGCTAGATGTACCTGGCTGCGATAGCCTAAGGTCCGTGACAGTGTCCCCACTTATGTTCAGGTTAGGTCAGTGGGCAGGCACAAGATCCAAGTAAACGGCATCCAAACAAGATTCGAATGATTTTAAGGCAATATCAAACACTCACAAAGCCCGGTTTTCACGTTGACAAACTCTTGGACGTCACTTCAGAATCGACGCACCACTTGGATTTTTCACCACTTGGTTGGTCCCGCTTGAATTTGGAGGTTTGGTGAGCATCGATTCAGACCAACATGGACGATCTTCAGCACGTGCTGACCCACTGGACAGCCATCTGGCCCACGCGCTGCTTTGTCGCAGGTCGCCGAGGGTCCTCGGAACTGGAAGATATGCAGTGACGACAGTACTCGAATAAGATGTGAATGATAATGAGGGAATACATCAGCGGCCTTCGATCGTGTATGCGGCGAGCGTTCTCTGGAGTTTCAAGTAACGGCGAAACAAGGAGTGGCACACATTCGTGGGTACTGGGCATCGGGAAATGCACAAAACAGCAAAATTTCTGAGCGATGGTTGTCCGGCTTATCATCGTGCGCAAGGTGACATTAAATATCATACATCTGAAACTCACTTGAAGTCCGAGTTACGTGGGAGGATACAGTTCAGTGTTTCTAAAAAAGGCGCCAATAGCCCGATTGGGGTAATGGAGCCTTCGGTGGGTTAATGGTGACTCAGCGGCCATGTGAGCAATTGCAGCCGAGTTGTTTAATGATGGTGGACAACGCAAATTATAAGATCACAGCTTCTGTTTCTCTCACTTTGTGTTGAAGTTAACGCATTGGAGGGAAATGTGTGCAGCGCCTTTGCGAAATGTACCTAGTAATGTGTGAAGATGCTTTAACGTCACTCAGGAAGGCGGGTATTTAATCATTCTGGTCATCAAAAGGGGTAACTATAATGCCTTGACACCGAAAAACACTTCCTGAGACGGAAGACCAATAGCAACAGTACGCATATCAACTTATATTTCTGCCCCTAGATAGCACTAGTAGCAAACGCCTGAAGGTATACTGTACCGCATAGCTTAAAGCCAAAGACGGCGGCTCGCGCAAAGTGGGGGAGAAGGGGGAGGGGATTAGTCATCCAGGTCATGGGCGTAGGAGCATGGGTTGGGAAAGGGGATGTGGCCTCTCGCTTTTTATTTTCATGTCTAATTTGTTTTATTTTGCTTGGAAAGTAAAATATGTGATGGCAAAAGGTTCGCCAAGACGAGAAAAGCCCAAATATACAAAGAAATCTTCCTTACGGTGCACCGTAAGGAAGAAACCCAACCACTGCGGTGGTTGGGTTTCTCTCAAGACAAGATCAAAGCTTTACTGCCCCCTCACTTTTCGTGTCGATTTACATCCCTGATTCATGTCGTCAAAGGGGGCTAACTGTGCCCTTGGTGCTGAGAACCATCGGTAGGTATAGTTCCTAAATATGAAGGTATCGAAGCTCTCTGTCTTAAAGGGAGTGTGCCTACTCTTTTGAAATGTCAAATATATTTTTATTACGGTAAGAAGCTACTGCTTTGATTATGGTTACGATAAAATTCACGTCTGGAGCCCTTTAGTGAATTTTACTTATTTTCTGTTTATGCATTTGTTATTGTTTCAAAACTCAAAAACGATCGTCACTATAACAGAGTAGCGGAAAATGTTACCTATAAATGGCGACTGGCCAGAGCTAACAAATATATGCTGGCGTTGTAATTTAAGAGCAATGCTTCTAGTGCGAGCTCTCTGGCGGACTATGAATATTAAATATTCTGGCCAGTATGTGGATTGGCGACTTTGGAATATCTCAGCAACTAAAGGTGATTCTGGGGAATGAAGTACATGGCTAATTCAGAAAAATATTTCCTACAGACTAGTGTCAACAACTCCACATGACCAATGTGAGTAGGCACACTCCCTTTAACTCTGATTATAACGACTTTCTTTACCAGGGTGAATACATAACAAACCATAAGCCATTGAAGTGTGTAACAAAAAGTGTCTAATTATAGATCTCACTGATTTTACATTCTGATAACAAATCACCTTTTGATGCTTTCCCACGAACCACACCTTACATATGTACTTTCGTACCCTCGTCCCAGGTTCATGTATCGCGGTTGCTCGGTGCCCGAGCAATTCAGGTAGCTCTAACTAGCTGAACCTGCAGTTCGGTAGGTGTCGCGGTGCCTTGTCACTCGCAGACATTTTATCAACCAACCGAATCTATATCAATTTTAGTGAACGATTTCTGACTGAATAACAATAAACCGAATTTATTTAGCCTTTAGATGATCGACTTAAAACCGGTTTGCAATAATAATGTGGTTGGGGGGAGGGGTACATAATGTCCTGCATGGGTAGCGACATTTTGGGAATTATAAATGATTCCATGAAGCTAGAATCCAATTGAAAACCAAAATTAGTATCACAGTTAAAAAGTGAATAGATTGACAAATATACCTCTCATGATAATGACAGAGATAAAAATTATTCCCTTCACCGACAAATAACTGATCATGTGTTATATGACGGATCGGTCATTGAACTAGCATCGCCAATTTTCGGTTCAGCAACATGTTGGTCATCGATTGTCAACACCAGTGTCGCAGTGGGCCGGGCCACGGCAGTGCCACGGTCATGAAAAGCAGTTGCCGCCGGTGGAGGAGGCGACGGTGCGGGTGGAGGAGGCGGCGGAGGTGGCGCCGCCCAGCGGCCGTACCGCCGCGGGCCGCGCCGGTCAGGTGGCGGAGGAGCCGCCGGCAGGGCGCAGTTCAGGCGCGCGTCGGCACCGTGACGGGAGCGGGACGGTGAAGGTGGCGAGACCCGACCCAACCTGACAACCTGAGTCGACTGGACGTGACTGGACCAGACGGGATCGGACACAGAGTGAAGATGTGGTACAACGCCGTGCTGCTCACGCTGCTGTTCGTCTCTGCAGGTGAGTTCGACTCGTGATCTGAATAACCCCGTCAATCTGACCCGAACTGACTGAGATGACCTGACCTGACCTGGCCGAGCAGCGTAGTCCCGCCTGAAATGACCTAGCCTGAAGCGACCGCCCTGTCCTGTCTGACAGAACCTGATCTGACCTAACGAACCTGACTTACTGTCAGTAATTACCTACATCATGTCAGGCTGGTTTTGTCTGAAACGTAATTAGTTATTCTACAGCTTTAGCCATTCTGTTACGGAGATCTGCCGTAAATGCGCTCACTCGTGACCCGTGGGCACCTGCGTCCAAGCCCCAGTGGCGCTGAACCGTCTGGCCCAGGTATTCAATGCGGTTAGCTGCCAAACCACCAGAGCAGGTCAAATCAACAGTCGAGAGACGGTGCACATCACTGCACGTGGCGGCTGAAAAATACCACCTGGCTCTGTTATTCTTCCTTGAACTATGAGCGGTGTCAGACAAGAGACCTGTTCAAGCTGCCTGAGCTGATAGCATGCATAGCACACAGCGGATGCCTCGCACTTTCTCCGGTGATAAATACGACGATCCATTTCAAAGACATGCTCCGTTACGGCGCATCGATCTAAATAGCATGCCGCCTGTCCGTCTGCAGCGCGGCACCAATGAATAACGTAACGCCGCGCTGTTATTGCATGGCATTCCGGCCCGGCCCCGTCCAGCTCACTACCGGCTGTTTACTGTCTGGTCCAGCCGGGATTTATGTCCTCTCGAGCCCGCTCTAAGCAGCCGCTCCCGCCCACGCCGCCTGACCTACCCAGCGTCCATACCGCGTCTGGTCGACATATCTCCCCGCGTACGACGCAGCGCTCCGCATGGTTTGCCCTGCAGACGTGGGCGTGACGGAGTCCCCCCCCCCTGCGGCCCGCCCCCATCCCGCCCCGCCGGCCTGTCTGAGCGGTGCTGAGGTTAGTGGAGCTGGCCGCGCGGTCTGGCAGGGATCGACGAGAGAACATATCGCCTCTTTAAATACCTCTCTCTCTCTATCGCCCTGGCAGTGTATGTGTGTGTGTTTATATACCAGACCTTGGCCACCGTGCGGCGGACGCGGTCGGGTGGCTTACGCTACCCAGTCGAGACAGAAAAGTGCATGCAAGTCGCCGTCATGGCTGGGACGGGCTGATTAGATCTGACGAATGCGGTCGGTTTGGAAGCCGGCCGCCGTCTGAGCGGCGACCGGCTTCAGTTTGGTATGATGCAGTTTGGTCAGATGACGCCAGCGATAGGGGTTGTTTGTCACTCATGAGGCCAGCAGTCGCATGATGCCGGGATCAGTTTCCGCTGCAGATCAGTCGGATCAGGCAGCAAAGTTTCCTTGTGTATCGTTAGTGCATGGGCAACGAATGTGGCAGCGTTTTTCGTTCAGCGTTGAAGTGGTAAAAATGACGGCTAGCACGATACAGAAAACCCGTTGTCTTTATCCATCTTATAAATACAAAAAGTCCGAATATCAGGATTTTTACATTGATTTCAAAGTTGAGGAAAATGTCAAACAATGGAGATGATCAGTCGCAAGGGAAGGGCAATAAGTTACGGTCCTGTTGCAAAACAGATTAAAACCTTAAACAAGTCCAAGCTTTTTAACTTGCATGGCAAATTTTTTCCCGGTGATGTTGTTGCAAAAGCATTCTTGAAATACATCAAACATTATTAAACGTTTCCAGTCCAAAATGAATCATATCGGCTGCATGTGCCTAATCAGTGCTCATGCATCTGATGGTGCGTTTTTGCCGTGTACCTCTGGTGCGTCTCGGTTCCGTCTGGTGCAGCTCGTGGCTTCCGCCGACGCCTGGCGGCGGCGGCGCGCGCGCCCCTCTGTTTGCCTTATCTACAGTGGGTTCTCACAGCCCCCCCCCCTCCCCCCACCGCCGCTCTCCAGCCAGCGCGGCGACTGACCACCACCACCAAACGGAAACGGTCAGGATTACGAGACAATCCGTGCAGCCGAGGATTCAGCAGAACCTCGTGCGTCATTGCAGAGACATGACAGCGGCGATAAAATGTAACTAGGCTGTCTTTCGTAGGTAGCTGATAAAACGGACGCTTGCAGGCTGCAGCACCTCCCCAGCCAGTGCAGGCTGATCGGAGAGTCCTCCGGTACACCGAGCAGCGAGTGTCGGCGGTGCCACGCACGGTCGTTCTCTCCCCTCTCCTCCTCCCTCTCCTCACTAGCCTGGTGCTATGCCGTTCGCCGGGCTGCCAGGAGGCTCAGCCTGCAGTCATTGCGGTGCCACCACGCCACAGATGGCCTCAGGCATCGTCACCTTGGCCATTAATCGGCGTAATTTGGGGGCGGTCATAAATTTATCGCCGCCATTTGCATGACTGGGTCAAGGGGTCAGTACCGAGGACAGGGTGTTAGCCCGCGCACGGCTCCACGGGTCATCATTAAGTTAGGTCCACTATTGCAGCCACCCTCCGCTCAGGGGTCCGGAAATGGCTTTCTGAGCAGTTCTGTCGGTGCAGGTTCATCTTTTTTCATTAGTCAAGGTATGTGCGTGCAGTGACGCCCGTCGTAACTCATAATGGTCCGTTTCCGGCGGGCTGGGCACGGGCGATATATCCGTGAAACGCACTCAAGAGTGTAATTTACTCAGAGGTGTTGGCCACGCTTATTTAACTGTCTAATGTGGATTCTTTGCCAGAAGGAATACGGTGAACGCCCGATGGAATGTCTATTTGGCCTGCGTTTGGCACGCACAATTTGCAATGAATGTATGGATGGAATGCATGCTAATTACGTAGGTACTTTTACCTTCATGGTCCAATTTTAATCGGAAAGCGACGCATAGTTTAGGCCGCTTGGCTTACCGAATAAGCGTCTGGCATGTGTGGACTGGTATACACATTTATCCCAGACACCTCAACCAGCATTTAGTATCTTAAAGGAATATTTCCTCCTTGCTAGGTAATATTGAGTTTCGGGTGTTTATCGGTAGATTAAGCGTGTCCTATTTCACCTGCAAAATCTGGTTCCCGAAACTCTCCGCATTAGATAAAAAAAAATGCCTTTACGCCACTCAATGCTTGGCAAGCATTCGTAAAATTTGAGTCGTCAGTCGCCTCATCACTATTTAGAATCACTTCTTTGCGGACAATGATTTTCTTGTAATTATTGCAAACTCAACATCACCATTGTCTGTGCACTTTAAAATCAAAATGCCTATGCAGTTAATTATATTGTCTGCAACCTTAGCCTCTACATAATAAAACAGGAATGATGGCTATGGGCTATGGCTCGACTTTGGGGCAGTAGGATATTTGTGACGTTACCTTATAACACAGATACACTTTTTAATAATTGCAGATATACTTTTTAAGGTCAAGTCTCAGCGAATTCGGACGCTTCGGCTTTGGGCGGGCTTCTTATAGACACCAATAGTTATGCCAATTGCACAGCCAAACTGGATGAAAGCAGCCATCATACAAGTGCGGAACTGGAGCAGAGCTGGGACCAACGTTTTGAAGTCGGAAATAAAAAGATAAAAATTGCCGATGCATTGCTTTAGGTGCTGCAGGTGCCCGACCATTACTCTAAGTTGCTTTTTAGAAATCCTCCGGAGGTGGCAATATCCCTTTAACCAAGAGACCAGTTTTCACCTTTACCTTAATCGGATTATGTACGTCATTGTCGCTCATTCACCTGTCTGCATCTATTGTGCCGCTTAAAGGCCACTGCGACCAAGACTGAGTGCTGCCTGAAACACAATCCGCGACAAAAACGCTCCAATAACACGCCATCGAGAGAGCACCGGCTTGGGGACGGTTTTTGCCGCTCTTCTGAACACGTCATCCTGAACGCGTCACGTCTGCCTACGGGCACAATTGGCGCTTACCTGAGCTCAGCTGAGCCAACCACGAGCACCCACCAACACCACGACCACCCGAGCACTCCCGAGCACTCCCGAGCACTCCCGAGCACCCGAGCACCCCGAGCACCCAGACCACAGCGACTCCAGATGAGTCCTGCGCGGTCCAGCTGGGTGGTGGCGCGTGCCTTCCCGCGTCCGTCCCGACCGACAAAAGACCATCGCATTCCGCCATGATGGAATTTGTCTCCCTGTCGTATAGTCTGTCTCGGTCTCCGCCGCCTCGTCTCCCGGGGCCGGCCGACTGCAATTCGTATGCGTCGCACGCTGCGACCGGCCAAAAACTACGTGGAATCTGAGGTAAAAACCATGTCCGGCCGGCTCGAGTTAGCCTGGACAATATTGGCGCCTGTGTCTGTTCAGATGAGAGGCGCTTCAGGGGCGGGGCGGGACTGCAGAGGGTGTGGCGGGATTACCAAGGGAGGTATGGGTTGACAGGGGAGGGACCATGCGAGATAGATTTCATGGAGAGCGGCTATCGATAGGGCACGGTACCGTGTGGGCCACGGCCGTCGGCCGATATCGTCTATTGATACTCCCGGCATCAGCTTACTAGACTGTAGACTTAGAGTGTAGAGGCATTAGTATGGCAAGATCGATGCGCTCATTTGCCACGTATCCCACTTTGCATTAAGCATGTGACTGGTTACCGTGCCACTTCGCTTCACGTGACACTGCCCTCGACAAAGTCACGTGAACTTAGGCTCCCTTTCACCACGTGCACTGCCGTTTCTTCGAACAGCTCAGTCTGTCGTTGGCCATCTGTCCAGAATGGAGAATCAAGGGCACATACACGGCTGCTTCCACCTCCCACGACTATACCTATACCAAGCAATCGCAGGATCTTCAGTTTGCATGCATGCTTTCACTTTCTTGACAGTGTCTCCAACCCACCAGCTGGATTGCTAGCATATATCTCCTTATAGGTACATTGTTGAATAGATTTGTCGTACCTACCTCGTCCTCATTGAATAGAGCGACATACGTGTCTTTTACATTGATCGGGAACGGGGATGGATAAATGGTCACATTACTTGATACCCGTATCTTCCCATGCATGCAACGCGCCTTTTGCACTCAAGTGGTTAAGTTACAACTGCCCGTGCAGGCGTGCACTAATGTGAATTTTAAAGTAAGTTCCCTTGCTCTGTTCTAACGCATACATCACTGAGTGAAACATGCGACACGCAAATTAAATGGATAAGACAACCTATAAATTTAAACATCCAATTTAATTAAATTCACTCCTTCGATCATTTCAATAAATCTCGTTTCTCCCCTCAGAGACTAGCTCGGATGCATGTTCCAGCTGTAACGGAGCTGCTCCGTCCTTCGAGAGATCGGGTTGTTCCCACTCTGTAACCGGTGTAAACCGGTGGCCGTGCCTGTTACATGAATTGAAGAACCTGCAAACCAGTTGTTCTTCCTCCGTTCAACTGCAAATAGTTTTCTGAAACCGTGGGCCCTACTGCTTCTCGAACCTCGAATGTTTTATATTGTGAGTTCGCCTGTCATTTATTCAGCAACGGTAGGCCTGTTTTATCAAAAGCCATCTGAGTTAACGGGCCCCATTATTGTTCCCGATAAAAACCTAGCAGCCCGTTGCTTCCACATAGCTGAAATTCGTAGATCTGTCTGTCGGGACTTTTGACAATAACTGGTGCATTGTCAGGAGGCGGGTCCCAGTTCCCACAGCAGAAGCGACCTGTCCTTCAGGCTCCCGTCTGTCAGCCGCTTGCGCTGTCAGATCCGAGAACGTCACGCGTGACCGACGTGCCCCCCAAGGCCAGAGAGTGGCCCACATTCAGCGTGACGTCTGCTCTTCCGCGATCAGAGCCGCCGCACTCCTGCATCGTCTTCCGTCGGTCAGACCGCGATGGAAGCCCCCTGATGACTAACGCAGAGTGTGCCTCCTAAGCGGCACACGCCGGACCGAGGAAGGAAAGTGCACTCGAGGACAGTCGCCGCTCCGGACTTTTTTCCGGCTGATCCCTGGCGTGTCTGCCCTTCAGCCGATTTTACCCTTTGCGGCTGAAAGTGAAAGTGTTGTATTTTTACCGGCTAACAGGGTGTGCACACTTTTGGCTTTCTGCAGAAAGTGTAACGGTGTGGAGGCGATCGCCGTACAAAACTCGGCCACAGGTCTTCCTTGTCGCACGGCAGGCTATCGCGCCCATCGGCAGCCTTGCGAAGTGTGCTGTTTTGTCATGCTCGACCCACCCCGCCTCACCCGCTGGGTGTGTGTTATTCTTCCGAAGAGCTTCTGTTCCCTGGCAGCCTCTCAGCCTCGCGCCGGCGCGGCGGCCTGAACAAATACTGTTCACGAGCCGTGGTATTCTATGGCCGTTGAGCCGTGCTGAAGCAGACGAGGTGGGCCTTTATGGATGCCGGATGGGGAGGTGGACTGTGGAGGACCTCAGCCTGGGTGGACACCGTCTGTGGTCCCGCCTGTCCAGTGTCATCTGCGCTGTGCTGTCTCGAGTGGCAGGGTATAGTTTATTTGACAGAAAAAGTCCCGGCCAGATTTCAGATTCCGTCAGGTCGGATTTCGTCCTGTCTGTAAACATGGTCGGCCAGTTTCGCGGGAGTGCTGCATACCTCCTTATAGAGGCCACTTGTTTAGCAATGGGGGCGCGGCCCCGGCCCTGGAACTTGGGTAACATGAGACGTGTATGTCGTGTTTTAGATATTCAGTTTGAGTGAATGCAGTAAATATTCCACAAGCAAAGAGACCTTGTGCTGTCAAATATGGTGTCAAACCAACATTGCTTATAGTGCAATCGTGTCGAAGACACCATTCGGCGGCACTATAACCCTCTCAAGCGATAACACCAACCACCGAAGGAACTTCAGCGACAACATATAGTTCCGAAATCCAGCTACTGAACTCCCTGACTCAATGGTCGGTGGTTACCGATCACTGGTCAGTGGTTGCTGGCCAGTGGTCACTGATGGGTAGTCAGTAGCCACTGGTCATTGGTCGCTGGTCACCGGTCATTGGTCACTGATCGGCGGTCAGTGGTCGGTCACTGGACTCTTATCGCTCCTAGCGTTGCGGGCTGCGTGAGATCATTGAACAGGCCTCTCTGGGTGGCGCCGGGCCGGCAAAGACCGCCGACAAATAAATATTTACACCGGCTGCCCAAACCCTGACATTCTCCGGCGCGTCGGCGGCACCGGCGCGGGGCCAGTCGTGCTGCACTATCAACCAACAACTCCCCAGGCCCCGGCCGATCACAGGCCATCTGAACGAGCCGCATACAATCGTTTATCGTAAACAATCGGTGGCTTGAATTTGCTGCCACGTTAGGTCTCCTTTCAACAGTGATTGATCAATGATCATTGATCGGACCGTATCCGGTCAGAGGTTTAAAGAGGATTGTACAATCGCTAAAGGTCACTGGCTCGGATTTCCTACGAAGTACGATGTGCTCCTTCAGTTTACAGGGCCTACCAGAAGAACGTGGGACTGGGTGTTCCGTGTGCCATACTGTGGCCACTTCATCCTAATCAAACGCCGATTAAAGGAAATAATTAACCTTGGATTTTTTTTCAAACATGATTTGATTATATTTTGAAATACAACTTCTTTTCATTTTGTTAAAAATAGCCACACATCGCGCCGATTAGGACAGAAGGACGTACATTATTAACTTTGTCAAAACTATATGCGTACTCTGCAACGTCAAACGAAAGAACGAATGCTTCAGCCAATTAGATTCGAAAGTAGTCGCGTAAGATTACTTCTAGCGTATGCCAGGGAGTGTCTAAGGCCTACATTCTTGACATTGTTCATGTAAGGCCACATTCCCTCGACAAAAAGAAGTCATTATATTCGGGCTGGAGAGCCTTTCAGCCAAGAAAACTTGCAGGAAAGGGTTTTTCAACATGGGCTACAAAACTGCCATCTCAGTTCAAAACCCATGTTGAAGGAGCCCATTTCAAAACCTTTAACGGGCACGGTGAGACTGAGAACAGTGAGGCTGAGTGAGCACTTCATAAAAGGCAATACTGCGCTCCAACAAGAGCAATGAAGTGCAGCCTGCATACCAGGATGTTTGATGTATTTAGTAGATGAAGTGGTAACGGTTATGTCGACGTTATGTGTTGAACATGTCATGCTGCACTTCATAGCTGCAGCCTGCAGCAATACCTACTAATCTCATCTAATTTGTCGGAAGCGCTGTGCATAATGTATAAAATATAGCATAGTCGTAACTTCAAGCTCCTTAAGCTCGAGCCAACTGCACTGCACGTGACCTCGCTGTCTGTCTGGGGGTCACGTACCCCCCCCCTCCCCCTGTGACGGAGCGCCGTCGTCACAGCTGCGAATCAGGTCAGGGCGCTGCAGACGGCGCGGCGACACTGGTTATCGCCTTGTAGCCGATGGAGAACCCCCTCCCCTCGTGACTGACCCTCGGCAGCCGCGGCGCTCAAGTCGCATTTGCGCCGCTTTCGTGATGGCATTCGCGCTGACCGTGTCGCAACACGCTATCCGTGGATTGTTTCCGGCGATTGACCACATCGAACCGAACGGACACGCTCGGATCTCACGCGCCCTGGCGGGGTGAGCGGACCAGCTGTCTGCAGGAGTTGGCCGCACGTGCGTCCCTGTCACAATGGTGCTGCATCTGATTGATGTGCAGGAAATGGCCCCGGTCTCTGGGCGTGCCCGCGCCTGAGTCATTGGCGGGTCAGTGTGAGACTAGGGTGTGTGTGAGGGCTGTGCGGTGTGACCATTGTTCTGGGACCACCCCAGCGGCGCACCCATCGCCGTGCGATCTGTGCAAGCGATGGGGAGGGGATAGGGATGGACCGATAGGTATAAATGGTAACCCCCAGCTTTGGTGGCGGTCGGAATTTATGCGGTTATCGCAAACCGTGGGAGTCTGGAATACCGCGTATCTGATAGAGTAAAGGGAAACAGAAGCCGGATTTTTCAATAGAAACAATGACAGCCGCCCGCGGACTCGGGAAAGTGTCGCCTGCCGGTCTAAATGAATGGTTACATGTGTCACACCAGCAGGTCTTTTTTACTGACGCGTGCTTATACTTGATTGAGTGGACTAGTGGTATTTTATGTCGACACACTTTTACGCTAAAAGTTTCAACTTTATTATCCCATACACTATACACTGACAGCCCGCAGATAGAGCAGGAAGGTGTTCTTCCTCAAACATGTAACGTTTCTATAGATTTATGAACAGAGCTGTCGCCTATCGTTATTTGTATCACAACCACTTTCGCTGCATTTTCACCTCTATAAGAATAATTAAAAAATACTTAATTTCAGAGAAGTTTTATAACAAATTTATGCCCCTATAAAATTTCAAACAGGTGTCCCTGTGGGTTAATATCGGAGTTATAGGAGGCATACATGTACTCGATTCCGACTTTTGTGATCAGCCTATTTTTTGCATTCGACGGAATCAAGGGGGCAGACAATTTCCAATCAACTCAACTGGACTCCGACTCAAGTGAACCCTGGTCAAACTCTTCTTGGTTTGCTCAGACTCAGCTATGACTAAAGTCCCTAGTTATTTGCGTTTCACGCGCCATTTGACTCCACTCTCAATTTATTAAAGCCCACTCAACTCTGACTCGCTAAGTTGAGTGGATTCCGAGTCCGAGGCTCTGAGAGGCCCCTCCGCCGAGGATTCCTCTGCGGTGCCTCACAACCACCACAAGTCCGGCAGACCCCTATAGGAGGTATGGGATGTTTACCACTGATGAGACCAGCAGGGTGCAGCGGGCAGGCGATGGCATGTGGTGAGATCTGGCGTGTGACACTGAATCTGCCCAGAAACCTCAACACACATTGCCTGTTTGGCTCAACATTCATCGCGTCCGGTTAATTGCACACTCAGAGTCAGATGCACAGTGGTCTGGATAATTTCGACCTCGTTGTGTTTCGGACTATACAGAGGGACATGTTTCCCGTGTTGCCTGCTCTCATTTCCGACTGGAGATCAGTTCCGGTCCGGTCAATGACCAGAGGGCCGTCGGGGTCGCTGACAGCTCGACGCAGGCGGTGTCAGAGTGGTGAAGTGCTGAGTTGGCAGCACTCCAGGGCTGCCAGATCCTGTGCTGAGGACGTCCGGCTGGCCTCTGTGGCCGCCCCTTCCCTTTAGTGGTGGTGGTGGGAGCTGATCGCAGGTGGTCGCTGAAGCTGGAGGGCAGCCATCGACCGATCCCAACTCACTCTCAGCACGTGACGGCACGTTCAGCGAGCGTCGGTCTGCCCGCCGCGCGTAGTTTGGCTTGGACGCGATGTGCGCGAGCCTCTCAACTTGACAGACATCCGTCGCGTCGACACGTGTTCCTACCTGCTCATACCTGCACTTCTCGCTGCCACGTCAGTCGGTTTAACTCATTGTTTACGTTACAGGTGGCGTGTTTACGCGTCTGCCCGCGCCATTGTTGCTTGTGATTATACAGAGCAGCCGGGTGCGATGACGCGCTGCCCAATATAAACACGGGCCGTTGGCGATGAGCTCCGCCCCCCCCCCCCCGGCGGCCGATCCGTCTGACCTAGTTATGACCTCGGGAGGGAGCGCAGCGATCGATTCCTCACGATATTCGATCTCAGCGGACGCGGATTAGACAGATCCACCGCGGCAGTTCACTCCCAGATCGTGTCATTCGCCCGACTGGGCGGCGGAGAGGTCCGGACTCCGGATGTTCGGGATCTTTTGCTGCCACTGCCCTCTCACGTCAGTTGACAGGCCAGCGGTGCCGACCCCGATTTGTCGCCAATTACGGCCGCATTCCTGCGGTGGTGTCAGGCGGGCCCGGTAGTGATGATCACTCACCTTGGTTGGCCGTCCCCGGAGACTTTAAATGACGTTCTGTTACACTGTCCGTCGCCGTCTGAAAAGGTTCCGGCCGTCACGACGATGACGTATTGACGAAGCGCCGTATATAAATATGCACAGCGGAAAATCAACAGGGAAGCATTCACCTGCCTTGGTAAATCGCATATCGTCATGATAAACATAAAGGCTGAATGACATGGGTGCATTCCTGCATATTTTACTAGTGTTTTTTTGCATACCACAATATAATTGTTATGAGATATACAATGGTGGAGGTCATCTGTACTAGACGCCGATTATAATTCGATAAACTTCTTAAAATGGTCAATAGGATTACCGGTAAACGGAAATCCCCAGAATGTTTTGCTATGGGCTTGCAGCGAGGTGATAACAGTAATTTTAGCTGCAAACGTCAATCAAAAACCGATAGCATGCTTCAACCACACTGCAGTGACCGATATGTACGATAAATAACGTGTTTTCCTGCCGTCAAGCTGTTAATTTGACAATTTAAGTACATACCTGAGAAGGCACGCCAAAAAACTGCATCAGAGTGCTATAGGTGTATCAAAACCACAAAGATTAAAACTTTTCCGAGGAAACATGGTATTACCATGCTACTAGCAGTACTAGCTCTCGTATAGTATCGCGCCGAGATATAACCGATGTACCGATCACAACCCCACCTACCACCTATACCTCCATGGTCTACATAACAAACGTCCGTTTCTGTCATGCTTTGTGAATCTGGGGAGAGAGTCCGAAAGGGATCTGTTGTCTACAGATCCCTTTCCTCGTTTCACTATCCTTGTCAGATGCTGTAAGATGGTCAGACTTAGGAGCCGTGACTGGGTGTCACTGCTCCTCTATCTGCACTTCGCGCCTTGGGTGGGTGGCAGCTGTGCAGGGTCGTCGACGTCCTAACAGACCATTCAGACTAGTTACACCACTTATTTTGGACGTCCCAATGTGCCGCCACCGTCAAGGTGCCGTCCTCGACGAGGCGCCGTCCCATACCCAGGTGCCGCCACTGACCGGACGCCACCCAAGTCAGGTGCCGTCCCTGAAAAGATGCCGCCCTTTAGTCAGGTGTCGCCCCTTCAACCGGTGTCCGCCGCTTCAGCCAGGTGTCGCCCCTTCAGAGGTTGCCGCCCTCAGAAGATGCCGCCCTTCAGCCAGGTGCTTGCCCCTAAAATATGCCGCCCTCAACCGGGTGCGCCCTCTTCACATGTGCCGCCCCTTGCCAGGTGGCCCGCCGCCCACTGCTAGGTACGCCCGCCCCATACTAACATCGACCAGTTTTTTATTCTCGTGTCGACGCCTCTGCAGCTGTGACAGGGCACTGATCGTCTGTCACAGGACCCGGCTTTCGGGAAACAAACGGCCGGACACGACCAGTTCATGGCGCCTGTCATAACACAGGTGCCGACAGAGCCCTCTGTGGACCTCCGCGTCTCTGGGACCCTCTGGGGTGTTAGGAGGCTCCCTGCCAGGCACCCTCTGTGGTGTCAGGATATAACTGTGCAAGTGTGCAGCACATGGCCCAACGAGGCCAGTCGAAACTCAGCCACAGAGCTGCTTGTCTGCTGACGGATTCTCAGTTCCCTAGAGGGCGTTCACCGCAGAGTGCACGCGCCCGCCACAGAGTGCAGGCCGATGGATACGTCGGGCACGCCTTATATCCCACTTACAGATCCCCACGCCTCCCATCTCCACTCCTCCTCCCCCATCTCCGCCCATCTCTGCCCATCTCCGTCTCCCTCCGCCTCCCTCCGCCTGCCTCCGCCTGCCTCCGCCTCCCTTCGCCTGCCTCCGCCTCCCTTCGCCTGCCTCGGCCTCCCTTCGCCTGTCGAGCGCTTCGCACTGACGGCTACAGTTCCCTGCTGTGTGGCGAGGCTCAGTCGGATTAGAGAGCCCTTCGGCGCAGGACCGACGCGAGGCTATTCGGCGTCGGCGGATGGCAGCCGTCGGCCCTGTCAGTCTTATACGCCCGGGGACACTCGGGTAATCCTGGTCTGTCTCCACCTGCTCCGCTGTAACAACACAGACCCATCACACTACAGCCGACAGCGGGACAGATGAAGGAGAGAGGCTGTGGCAGGCGGGCGGAGGGGCCGGATCGGAGACGGAGCGCCGTCCCCCGGGCGCTAACTGCGCGCCGCGACGCCCACCCGCCCTCTATTGTTTGTCCCTCGCTCGTCACGAGTTTGGCTCAGGCCGGTGATGTTCGTCAGAGCCGACAAAGGTTCTCGCGCAATGCTGACAAAGGTTCTCGCGCAATATAAATATAGATTGTTTGGCACGGCACAGCTGGCACAGTTAGCACAGCTGGTGGTCCATGCACACTGCTCACTAGCGTGCCTATTTAAATGACTGGCATGCTGGATAACATGCAATGTGTTCTGGTCGCTGCTTTATCATGCTCGTTACTGGCCAGTTTGTACACTCGCCGTACCACCCAGTCTGACTGGTGGCATTGCGCAGCTGGGTCAGCGCACCGTCCACTAGTGTCGTTGAAAAACTCATCAATATCAAATCCCAATTAACCATTGTTCTTGCTGTTAGTAACGGACACAGCGGATGACAAAGTCTGTAAATTGACACCAGCTGACTCGGCTGATGCTTGCGGTTTCCAAATCAAATGCACACTGTCAATTGAACCCTCCTCAGTCATGATAGATACGACTTTACGCGATTATGCCATGGCCACGCCAAGTAATCTACGCAGCTGTAGTGCGGTGTGCACTGTGCACTTGGGGCGCCACTCATAGGCCATTATCATCCATCATTATCATCATCATCCGCTTGCGGTCATCAAGAGGGGATCTGCAGCTTCTCACGCCTTGTCCTTGAATCAACCGCTACCGTAAACCCAAATAAACCGCACGGAATATGAGCTTTGTCATTACGCGATAACGTTGTACAAAATCATTTACGAATAAGCCGTATGCGAGTATATAGTTTGCTCGAAAGTCCTTTCCGGATCGACATCACAAGAGCTGCGCTTGTCTCAGGGCACCGCAACGTCTACACTCTACATCCGGTATTCTCCGAGGCCCGGATGCAGCTGGGAGACGCCTCGGGCGGAGCAATATACCGCTCAGGCGCGGCACCTCCGGTAAAAACGACGCTGTGAAGCGGCCGCTTCAACGCAGCCGCCATCGGCTGTCCGAGAAGTGTCGTAAGTCAGTCACTCGAGGCGCGTGAACCGGGCGGCTGGTGCGACGGCTGATTCAGGCCATTCAGACCTGAGGAAGGCGTTCGACCTCGTAACTCAGACTCAGCAGCGGTGCTGTTTTTCCGCGTCATCCTCAGACAAAATGTCAAATCAGCTACATATGCGGCCGGTGCCGCGTCCTTTGTGACGAGGAGGCGTCCCAGAGAGCGATTTACATGTCCGGCCGCCGGTCAAATTACGTAAAATGACGCGGCGAACATGGTGAGTCGGCGACAGTCGGTGGCGCGCCTGGCGCCGCCGACCGCGGCCCAGCGCATCACGATCAGCTGCGCCGTGTTCAGCCTGTAGTCGGCCCGACTGCCGACACAGCAGCTCAGCCTGGTGTTCGGCTGTGACTGCAGCGGTCTGCAGCTCTCCAGACGGACACCTGGACCTGCAGCAGTCTGATTGCGACGAGGTGTTTTGTAAACGGCGTCCAAATGCGGCTTGGAGAAAGATGGTGGGAAGCGCGGTGAAATTGCATCCGTTTGAGGTTGGCCCATCCGTTGTTTTCCTGGTAATTCGAGCCAGGCGCTTCAGGCTGCTATCCTGAGGTGGGTGGGCTGGCGGACATGGTGGCATTACCAGTAGGTTCTCCTGCAACCAATCAGCTGCACCATGGTCATGTTCGTTCAGTGTGTTTTTACCATAGTTCACCGTTATCGGAATGAACATATCATGACGAGCATTAACGAACCACTTGGCAAAAGGATTGGGAAAAGGATTGGGAAATGGGATTAAAGGCTTTTATAGTAACTGACTGCAAGCGGTATTTTTCGTTACCGTTATGTGATTGCCATGGATTCTGAATCAAATTGTCAGTGGTGCACTGCCCCCCTCTCCATGTCCCTATTATCAGCCCCATCTTTCCCTCCGCCGTGCAATTCGTCATGCTACGTGGACGTCTAAGTGCATGGCGTGACAACGACAATTACCACAGTGTCGTCCCGCTGCCATTGCATGCTCCACTCGGTCAATCAACAAACACTGGCAAGCTTTTTTGTTCGCGAAACGACGTCCTGGCCACGTCAAAGGAAAGTCAGCCGCCGTGACGTCAAGGCCGCTCTATGGGCCGCTCTCGCCTTCTCGAGCCCTGCGGTCCGCCTGCCATGTAAAGGCCAGTGTTGTGCCACCGTCCTCACCGTGCCGGTCACGACAGCGCCGTGCAGACGTGACAGCTAACGGTATACCGTGCCAGCTTCTGACTCACCACCGACCACCAGCCACCGAGGAAAAGCGGACAGTGATCGCTGTGTTCGGGATGCCAGGCGTGTTAAATGAGCTGATGTGCGGCATTACCTGCTGTTAATTATTGTACGCGTAGCTACCAGGATAAATAGTGCGACAGGTGGATCTGTACAACACGGGTAAAAGTTATGCACACAGTTGTACCTACTTGTTGTAATCTGCACGTAGAAGCAGATGGGAGTGAAATTGACCTTCCTTGTCATGTTGGACAGCTCTGTGGAACACTTTTGAACGTGTAGAATTGGTGCAGGTTTAATGAGGATATGTGTGAAACGACGTCGGCTTTCGGTCATCCTCATATATCCTCACATATATGATATATTTAGAGCTATAACTCGTGGCTCCCAGAGCCACGCACATAGCTGACACTTCACGGATAATTATCCATCTCCGGTCACTGACCAATCCACCTCCGGTCACTGACCAATCCACCTCCGGTCCACTGACCAATCCACCTCGTGTCTGGGACCAATTCGCAGACCTACGGTCACTGACCAATCCACCTCCGGTCACTGAGCAAATCCCTCCGGTCACTGAGCCAATCCATCTCCGTCACTGACCATCCACCTCCGGTCGAACTGACATCCAGCTCCGGTCACTTGACCAATCCAGCCTCCGGTCACTGGCAATCCTACTCCGGTCACTGACCAATCCCACCACCGGTCACTGAACCAATCCACCTCGGTCACTGACCATCCACCTCCGCGTCACTGACCAATCCACCTCCGGTCACTGACCAATCCACCTCCGGTCACTGACCAATCCACCTTCGGTCACTGACCAATCCACCTTCGGTCACTGACCAATCCACCTCTGGTCACTGACCAATCCACCTTCGGTCACTGACCAATCCACCTCTGGTCACTGACCAATCCACCTCCTGCCGGCGGCTGCGTGTGAGCTCGTCCCTGCAATCCGGGGAGCCAGGTCGCCTCAGACCCTGCCTATCTGCTCTTACCTATGGGGTGAGGACCTTCAGACCCCGCACCTCGCCCCTTCTGGTCCATCTGGACTGCGGCGGGCAGTCGTTTATAATGTCGCCGTGGAGCTATAACTCGTCGGCATCGGGCTCCGTTACAGCTGATGACGTTTACAGATCTTACGACCGGATGTTCGGGAGCGGTCGTTCGCAAATCGCACCTCACGGGAGCCCCGGCGAACTATGCAACCATGGGAACCATGCAGCGGAGAGCCGTGAGCCTTGGTTGGAACCATTAGTCATGACTGTGGTGATAAGTTCACAGTGTGTCCACGTGTCCGTTTTAAGGAAGCCATATACACACGTGGTCGGTTAGCTGCCGGTGAGACATTGACGATGATGCTCTTATTAGTTTCGCCGTTTCACGCTCTGCGCAATATAAGCCACGATAAACGTCAGACAGTGTGACAGGTTAAATTGGGCCGAACGCGTTCAAAGCCTGGCTGTCGATGCGTCATCTCTCGCGATGGCGTGTCTGGTGGTGTGACGTCATCAGTGGAGTTTGGGAGACCTATGACGTCATCAGTGGGGTTTGTGAGACCTATGACGTCGGTCCGATGTATGACCAGGCAGATCGGTTTGCCGGTGCAGCTTTGGGTCCTGTTTCTTCATCATTCTACGCCTGCTGGTGCCAGGCAGTGGCGGATCCAGGGGGGCCGTAGGGGCTGAAAGCCGCCTGCGATAAGAAAAGTGGCCGCACGCCCGGGGCCGAAGCGCCCGGGGGGGCTCTTCGGTGCCGGTATGAATTGCAGGGCGCCGAAGGCGCCTGAAATCCATCGCTGGCATCAATCCGCCTTCTAAGGGCAAATTATATGTTATCAAAGAGGCACCAATATAACGCCCTCGGAAGAAAAATGCGCCCGCGAAGCAAAAATGGAACGCCGCCTGAAGCAAATGAAGCAAAATTGTGGATATTTCTGGACCAATGCCGCCCCCCGTCACCGAGAAATATGCGCCCTCGGCTAGAAGCCCCTGGCCGATGAGAAATCCTGGATCCGCCACTGGTGCCAGGCATCGTTGACTGCGGCCTTGGAGCTATTTTGGCTCTGTGATTTTGCGTGAAAAAGCAACGCTGTTTTAATGATAAATGTGGACAGTGGGCAATTTTAACTTAGTCGCCACTCAACGCCAGGGAGGAAGTCTCGACAACTGCGGCATGCGTCATTGTGCCCTCTCCAGCGGTCTATTTCAATATTTGTGCGTCAGCTGATGGGTAGGTATGCAAACACATATATTTGCAAACATGCCTTGCCTTCACACGTGTGAAAACGACACTTGGCTTGAACAATTTCTCTGACGTCGAGAGCTCGCTTCCTGTGGTAGCGCTGCTTGCTTGGCGCAGCTCTGCACTTTTGTTCATATACTTATAATCACCCATATTAGCATACGTAGCTATTTCCGGTGTTAATCGGTCTGCTGTAGTCAGCTGACCGTTGCTATAGGTAGCCCTCTGCTCTGTGCCAGCTCGGTGACCGTGTCTGCCCAACCGCCGCCGCCGCCGCCGCCGCCGCCACACCCTCTGCTGTCGGCCTGGCCCGCCTGCTGGCGGGACTGCCGGATTCCGCGCGGTGCCCGCCATCCCCGCCAGCGGCCCCATCGGACCGCCGCGCCGCGCCGCACGTACGCACCATGAAGGTCGCGTCTGGCGACTTTAATTGAACGTGACATCATCGCTGACAGGCTGTCCCAGCTGGCCCGCCCCCGCTCCCGCCGCCGCCCCCGCCGGTCACTACTGCCCCGTCCCCGCCCCCGCCCCCCACCCGTTTCCGCCTCCGCCCCCACCCAACCTCGGGGGGACTCGTACCACCCAGTCTCGGGGACCCGTACCAGCCTCACGATCTCGCAGCTCAGCCCGGCCCGACACAGTACCCGGCGTGCCGCTGGCTTGCCTGCTGTTTAGTTGGTCTGGGGTCTTCACCAGGTGTGGGTGGTGTTATCAGGCCGGGTTGTTGGCGCTCCGGTCTTTTATCTTCTCTCTGCTCTTCTTCATCTTGAATTTGTTGCACGGTTGCCGGCGCGCGCCCCGTGGCCGGCGGCGGCAGAGGCGGCGCGCTGCCAAACCAGGTCGTCGGTCGACACAGGTGACGCTGTCGCCGAGACGACGCCTCTTTTTGCGGCCGACCGCAAAAACGGGAGCAGCATGATCGGTGTGACGGCGCGGAGCGGATACCGGGCGATGAAGGCGGGGTAGCCGGGCCTCTCGCGGAACGCGCCGCGAGCGTATAGGCCTGGTGTGGGCCTGGTGTGGGCCTGGTGAAGGCGGCGAACAGGCCCGGTGTGGGTCTGGTGTGGGTCTGGTGAAGGCGGCGGAGGTTCACAGCCCGCCGGGCTGCTGCTGAACCTGCAGAAGCCGTTACCTCGGACGAGGGAACAGCAGCAGAAATACATAATGCATGCCGGAGACCGCAATAACTGTGGGAGAGAGAGAGAGAGGCTGATCGCCATTCATTGCCGCTGTCCGATGTATTCCGCGCCGAGCCGCTGTAGTAGCATCAGGAATGGGAGAGCGATTGGCAGATGTGAGCGGAGCAGAGCGTAACGGACATGTGTGCTCGTGCAGACTGCACGTGCCGCCCCAGTTCCGACGGACAGCCGCGGGAGCTGCTCGGAAGGATCAGACGGATCCGGCGCGTGCACGGGGAAGTGCGTGTCCTGACGCTATCCGCGCATCGGCACGCTCATGTGTTTCCCGAGACGACTCCGAGGCGGAAAGTGATGGCGAACAATAGCACCGCTCCCGCTTCCCAGCATGCAACACTCATGCATTTGACATTTCCGCCTCATCATATATGTACCATGCATGCTCTTCAGTCTTCCGTCACCCTTCCACCGGAATTGACCCGGAAGTGTCACCCTTCCACCGGAACTGACCCGGAAGTGTCACCCTTCAACTAGAACTGACCCGGAAGTGGCGACTGTCCGCAGATCGGCGGGTCCAGCCGCCCTCGCAGCCTCCGAACAGACCGCCTTTGAAGCTGGAGTCCAGCTGGAGTTCGGTGTATACTGTATAGTGTGACTTTGCACAGAATCTGACCACAAAAACGGTCGGCGGACGCACTCTGGGTCACGTGACCTGACTGCGGGGGATATCGAAGCGGGGAGTCGAGTAACGTCCACAAAAACTGCCGAAGCGCGCCACGGTGTCGCAAATGCGTCACGATGTCTGCGGCTCACAGTTTATGGTTACCAGGGTGAGAACTGAGAAGGAATGCTACAGTGGTTAGTCAAGGCACGACAGCTGTTCCCTGAGCGGAGCTGAGCTGACTACACTGACTCTCGTCTCTCGCCGACTCGGACTACCTGACTATCGTTGTCTCGAACTGCCTGTGGGGTTTTCTGGCTGGCAATATCCAACATTGACTGCCAGATCCAGGACCGCACTCCAGTCTTGGTCCGTCACGGTCTGATCCAGCTACGGTGAACTGTGAAGCGATATAAAGGCACGAGTGCCCCATCGCTCCCCCGCCGCCAAGTCCCGAGTGAGATAGGACGGAACGGTGACCCGACCTGAACCCGTGGCTATGGTCAGACGGAGGGTGATCTACCCCCGTCAGACATGGGTCAGACAGTGACTGGTCGGGCAGGAGTCAGTGGCTGTCGGTCGCTGTTTTGTCCCCACGGTGGCAGGTCGTCGGTATGGTGCTGCCGTCGGGTGCCGGGTGAACTGAGCAGGTGCCGGGGTGAACTGAGCAGGTGCCGGGGTTAACTGCCCACTCGTGAGCCGGCCATGGGAGGCACAGAGGCAGACGGTCTCCTGGCCGGTGAGGAACGGCACCAACCCCGCCGGGCGGCCGCGGCGGGGTCAGGACCTCGCGAGGGGCGTCTTCATACAGCACCTCCGGGCTGCCGGCAGACTTCCGTGTAGCTTTTATCGGATAAGACTTGTCCCGACGACCGTTTTTAGTACACCGAACTCATGCAGCCTCGGTTTCGGTGCAGCTATCACTGATTTTTTTTTGACAATATCATCCTGAAGGTGAAAGGGAACTGATCAAATTCTTCCCTGTCATTGTTTCTAAAGGCCCTGGCGGCCAGCTTTGGCAGTCTGACTCCTATATTTCCTTTAGCTATTACACCTATTTTAGAACACCGGTCCAGGATGATTGCACTTCTCTTTGGATGGCAGTGTTTGGCCTTGGGGGGGGGCTCTCGGGACCACATGGTGCTTCATAAGTCAGCCTATAGGAGCCGTGGCTAGTCTCCAGTGCAGACCCGTTAGGATAAACACAGCCGGCTAATCTAATACGCCACCCTGTCGTGGCCGCACACGAGAGTGCAATTAGCTCAGAAGAAGCAGCTACGTAGTTTTTGTCCCGCTCAAGGTCGAGTGAAAGACTTACAGTTTGTTATTTTGTGACTAGTGATGTGTTTTTAGACCACGATAGAGCTGAGGTATCTTCTCTAAGTGACGTATCAGTAAACAATTAAACGCCGACGAAAACGTGGCTAGCCAAGTGAGTGACGACAGATTGTTTTTCGTAATATCCGATTTCCCTTTGCAAATGAATGTGCGAAACAGAAGAGAAAAAGTAGAAAATATATGGTTAATGCCAGGGGCGACGGAACCTTCTGAAAGTTGGGGGGCCGGAGGCATTCTGAAGTCGATTCTTTCCATGCAACGCCATAGGCGTAATGTTACAATCTAAATGTTGGGCGGCTCCCCTGCTGTTCCTGCGTCCTTGGATAATGCTTAACAGCAACACTGTATATGCGACCTAAATATAATAAGTACGGGCACTCATCTGAATCACATTGCATCGTGCTGTATTCGTCTTGCAGCTTTATCGTAACGCTTGCACATAGGTGTGACAAGTGATAAAGTAGATAAACTTGAGCTGTGAAGCTGTGCTGCTTACCTGCGATCCGATGGCATTCTTGACATTATACACCAACTCAAATTTGCCGTTTCTATTCAGAACATGACGGCAAATGTCTCCTTCCTCAACTTCCGCTGTACTTTCCCAAGTGACATCGTCCCCTACCCGGGCAGCAGCTCACTGTCGGTGACCTGTCAGTGGTCAGCCGTGCCTATTGTGCAAGGTGATGTATGACCTATCCCGCCGTCTATCACTGCTCGGAGCTCGCATAGCTGGCCTGCCCGACTGACCTGACCCGGCGTCGCTCCGCCCCGGAGCCGTCCTTGACCTGACGGAGCCGACCTTGTCCTTGACCTGACTAGCCGTGGAGTGGTCCGGCCCGACCCAGACTGAGCTCAGACGACAGACAGACGGATCGTGACTGGACGGTCTGCAGTGTGCAATGGGTGCGGGCCGGTCGGCGGTGTCCACCGTCCGTCCGTACGGGCACAACCCTGCTCCGAGCCGCGAGGACAGTGCATTACGGCATAGTGTATGGAACAGTTCGGTCTGGTGATAATCTGGACACATTCATTTCAACGATCAAGAACGCACTACACTCATGGTCTTTAGAGGATGAGATAGGCGTGGAAGGAAGGACAGACGTGTCCAAGTTTCTATTGCTTGGTTGTCGATAATTGTATTTCTATAGTTTGGTCACTTGTTAGCCAATGAGCCTCTCAAGTCCAATCGCCAGTAGCGGAGTTACCCACAACTTTATGTAGACCACGCTCGGGACCAGTGGAGCCCGTTCGTTCGGACTTGATCGAGACTGTGATCGTGCGGACCCAGTCTGGTCCGCACGGCTCGCATTGAACGCTCGGCCTTGCCCCGAATGCAGCCCAGACCGTACTGTGTTTATCCTGCGCAGCTTCTGTGCGCGACTGGCCCTGTTAACGTGATAACGACCGGCCTTTCGTGACCTGGCGCAGACGCTCCTGGCACCGACACCACCCGGTGCTCCCACCCCTGGCACGCTGAGGTTCCGCCTGCTGGAGCCAACGAGGTGGCTGGTGCGCCAGCTGACTCATTGCTGTCTGTTGGCGTGTATTTATCTGTGGAATCCACACCTGTGCGTCCGTGCACCGTCGACCGACCACCGTCGTCCGCGTCGTCCGGGTCGGCTCGTCGGTCGGTCGTCAGTCGGTCGGTCGGGTCGCTCAGGTTGCTTCGCCTCGTCCCGCTTCGATCTCCTCATGACTTGCTCGTGGCGCCGGGCTCCACTGAAAGACAAAACAAACACGCCGACAAACAAACAGTACGGAGCACATCAGCGCTCGGTCGTCTGCTGCCCGCGCCGTGTCGGTATTTACAGCGGCACGGGGCGCCTGTTAGTCCCCCTCGCTCCCCTCCCCTGATGAGCGTCTCGGGATAGCGCAATCGGGGCGAGAAATCCTCGAACGATTATCAACGAAGGAAAATGTGTCATTTTCCGAGGAAGCCGCCCTCAGAGGAGGCATCATACTCAACCCCTCGCGAATCCGGAGGCCGCGTATCGACCCAACCTCCATTTGGTTAGGTCAGGTTCGGTTATGACATTACGATTGCGCTACCCCGAGACGCTCCGTCTCCCCTGCCTCTCCTCTCCCTCTCCCTCTTTTGGTGCACGGTGCGGGAGCGGGTTTCGAGCCGGGATCGACTGCAGCTCCTCTGGCCCGGACTGCGGGCTGCGCCCGCCCGGTGCCGCGGTGCTGGTGCACTAACTTGCTGTCATCGCTTGACACAGTCCAGCCCCGACAGCGCCTCAACGTCGCGACGGGTGTGAGACTACAGCGGAACTGTCCCGGCCACTGCGCTACCCGTCTGATAGCTCGCTGTTACAGTGCAGACTGCAGATGGACGGAGAGGTTTTGTTTGTTTATTGGGATTTAAGGGCGCGCCGACACCTTCGGGTCAATTTGCGCCCAAAGGTGTCGTGCACGGAGAGGTGAAACCATAGCTGGTTGTTATAGATAAAGAGGTGAAAATACACAGTTTTTCTGACTCGTAAACGTGTTGGAATCTGTACACGCTCTTATTGTTAGTAACTGCATAATCTGAGGCAAAACGGTCGTTCGGAAAGTATCCCACAGTTAAAAACAAAGTCGCTTTTGGTTCATGTAAAAAACAAGAGAGGGTGATGAATAAGCCTCTGATTTACCAGCCATTCTGTAGATATATTCGTTGACTAGCATACTCGATGCCATGGATATAGGTGGGTATGACTCCATTGACTCATCAGCCGAATTATGAGTAGCGGCCCTCCACCTTTTGGGGCTGAACAGGTGCAGAAGTGAAAGTGATGTTATCTCATCCACACAACACGCGAGAACACAAAACATCCGCGTTTTCTTGTCAGACGCAAAGTCTCGCTCGGCCGCAGTCGTGCTCCGGTGGAGCCCGGAATCACCGCTCCGGTGGAGCCCGGAACCACCGCTCCGGTGGAGCCCGGAATCACCGCTCCGGTGGAGCCCGGAATCACCGCTCCGGTGGACCCCGGAATCACCGCTCCGGTGGAGCCCGGAATCACCGCTCTCCGCCCACCAGCTGTGGTCGCCGGAATCGCGCGGTCACCACTGGCGGTGGCTCTCTCTCACCAACGCAGACTCAGACCACCAGCTTATAGTGTGTATAATGTCGTCAGCAGAGCCGACCTGGTGACGTCACTGGTCCGTCGGTGACGTCACTGGTCCGTCGGTGACGTCACTGGTCCGTCGGTGACCTCACGGTACGGCGGAGGGTCATACCACAACCGGACGTGATGCGAGCCTGGTGTGTAAACTGGCCTGTGTGGAGCTGGAGAAGCGAGGACCGAAAGAAAATAGAACTCGCGCTGGTCCCATTAGCGTCCGTGACTCAAGCGGCGAGACCGTTCGCATGTGTTCCGGTCAGAATGATGTCCGTATTGAAGTCACGCTTTGTTTTGCGCGCGACATGGTGCAGCTGGTGCGTCGACATTTCGGCGCCAAGTGCTCAGAAATCGTTAAATAGTTTAA
This sequence comes from Semibalanus balanoides, assembly GCA_014673585.1. NCBI lineage: Eukaryota > Metazoa > Arthropoda > Thecostraca > Balanomorpha > Balanidae > Semibalanus > Semibalanus balanoides. The sequence goes on from VOPJ01004586.1 coordinate 71,646, forward strand.
CATTATCATCTCATGCTCATTTTACCTACATCAGTCACCAATGGTTTAAACGCGACGGCGGAACCGAACGGTATCTGTGGCTGATTCGGGTTGGGTTATTGCGAGTGGGTATTCATGAAAATAAGCTAGAACCTATTTAATTGTTCATTGATTTCCTCTTCTCGAGTCCGCCAAAAGAGACTACTTCCTGAGTACTGCGTGACAGCATGCTTCATCGTATAAATTAATGCTAATATTAGTATTCGTTGACTACGAAAAGGCTTCGTCCGACGCAAAATTATGGCGATGAAAACATATGGACTTGTAATTTTGTACATTTAGACTAAGTTAAACTTATAACTTTCATCTCGGAGGAAAAACGTATTCGAAGTATAAAATCGATTTAATGTAGCTACTAGCTATCCATCCAATGGTGAAAACCCAATGACTCAATCTCAATCGGGGCGGGGCAGTGGATTTGCAAAGTTATTAACTTTCCCAAAAAGCGTCTGTTCGGCTGGGCCGTGTCGGACCGGGTCAAATGTAAATTTGTCTAGTAAATTGACGAGAAACGTCACGGGTGCTTCGCGCCCACTCGGCAATAAAAATAGGTTAAAACATTGGAAAACCGCGTTGATGCATTGCTTATGGCATGGTTCACACGTTGGAGGACTCGTCTCGTCCTCTCGGCGCTCCTTCCCCTGGTGTCTCAGGTGACGGAGACTCAGGTGACGGAGCCGAGGCACGTGCCAGCCAGACGTCGGTGATTCGTCACCGAGCCGTGGTCACTAGGCGGCGCGGGCAGGTCAGCGGGGACCCACCCTGGAGGCGGCGCAACAGACGGACATGGGTGACAGTTGTGTGACACTGGCACGGCCAAACGACACACCCGAGACGGTGTCGGTCGTGTAAGGTTTCGGGCAGGGTGACAACCAGTGATGCAAAAATTTATATATAAAAACAGGGCACCGCCACCGCCACCGCTCATAAATTGAGTTGGCACTGCACCGGCATCAAGCTCGGTCACACGTAGGCAGCACTCCGCCAGGCCCGGCAGACCAGCAATCTTCATGTCTTCTTCATTATACATAAAACAATATTTTGCCCCCCCCCCCCAACTTGTTAGGGAGGCACGGTCAGGTCCTAGATTAAATCGTTAAGTCGAAGTGGGAGCGCTCGAATTAGCCGTGTAGCCAGCTTTGGACGGAAACCAAGCCTTCTAGTTAGTGTCGTCTTATCTTCCGGTGACACGAACGGAGCCGTTTGGATGTTTGTGGCACTGGCAGTACTGAAGTGCAGCGGAAGTTCAGGGTGTGGCATGGTCCCCCCTCCTGAGACTCGCCTGGACTCCAGTGAGATCATGTCGAATTCCTGCGGTATCTCGACATAATCCCCATTACAGCTGTCAGGATTTACGCGAGTGCCGTAAACCTCCCTGCAATGGGATTGACCAGAAGCAGCGTATGGACACTGATGATATCTGTCCCATACAAAGTTAAGTCAGAGTCAGCAGAGCAATATTAATGGCTCATCTCCGTGATGGCTCCTGGTGGATTAAAAACGGCCCACTCCTTATCTGTCTTATCAGATTCTGATGCATTACAACACGTCTGTCGTTTGTATATGGATCCTATAACGAGGTCTCAGCACCTGTTCAGCGTCCGCACCTGGTATCAACTGGACACTGGCTGCTGTGACTGGTCAGCACAGGGCTGCTGTCGGTCCATGGGCCCCTCTGCCGGTGAGGGTCACCAGGGCCCCTCTACCGGCAAGGGCCACCTCTGCCGGCGAGGGTCACCAGGGCCCCTCCACCGGCGAGGGCCACCAGGGCCCCTCTGCTAGCGAGGGTTCGCCAGCTGGCCCCTCTACCGGCAATGGCCACCTCCACCGGCGAGGGCCACCAGGGCCCCTCTGCTAGCGAGGGTTCACCAGGGCCCCTCTACCGGCAATGGCCACCTCTGCCGGCGAGGGTCACCAGGGCCCCTCCACCGGTGAGGCTCACTAGGGCCCCTCTACCGGCGAGGCTCACCAGGGCCCCTCCGCCGGTGAGGGTCACCAGGGGCCCTCCACCGGTGAGGCTCACTAGGGCCCCTCTCCGACGGGGGTCACCAGGTGGCCTCTGCCGTCGGGTTGTTGCCAGGCCGTCTGGTGCCTGGCCTTGGCAGCGGGGCGCCCCGGCCGGTCACGAGCTGTCCCAGCCCGTAAACACGAACCAGGGACGGGGAGCTGGGGCCTCTGATACCAGCCTGCCGACATATTCATGTATGCGTCGCTGATGGGATGATGGAGCCAGGCCAGTGAGCTGCGGGCGGACGCAGCCCCGGCTGGGTGACCGTTCGGTGACCGTTCGGTGACCGTCGGTGACCGTTCGGTGACCTTTCGGTCTCCGTCGTGATCGAGACAGTGTAAGCTGCGACAGACGAGTCCCGGGCCCCATGTTACCAGCAACGAGAAGCGTTCATATTGAGTAGTCTCATGACACATGGGCCTCAGTTGTTGCCAGTACGGGAGTGCGTTCACCCGTACGGCGTATCCATGCAGCTGCCGATACGTGCTGCCTCAAGGTTTCAGTTTAAATGAATGATTTGTTGGTTGCCAGGGCACTGTTGCTATACCCTTACATCAGGTGTGCAGTAATATATGTAAATGGATAATCGGATTTTCCGTGCCGTTCTGAAGGCATGCATGCCACGTGACAGACTCCTACAGGGTTGTATTTAGCATTGGACAGTAAATCATGTGCATGACGTAGTGAATGCTAGCACAACTTTGTCAAGCATTGTGGAAATAGACGATTTATTTGTGCACTGCTATATCGCTGCTCGATAGGACCAATACGGTATACACTATATCGCCGACCGTGAAGACAAGCCGTCTATAACACCGGTCATTCCATATTGAAACGGCAATTATAGGAAACTGCAAAAGGATACGTGTTACGCAATTACATTTTCAGCAAAAGGGAAATGTAAGCGTCAGGAAATGATCTGATAAGCTTGATATTTATCTTACATGTATATTATACGCTTAGCAAGAATGTTTAACAAAATCGAGTCGCTGCCTTCTGTTGATAAATCAACTGCATTTGACTGATACAAAAACACCGACAGACGTTTGAGGTAGCATTTTCACTAAGAGCCTCCTCAATGCAGTTTTATGTTGTTAATACATGTTTGTCGTAGGTATATCAATTTACCTCCACGGTAAAATTACTTGAACAAGGAAGTGAGGGCCGGAGTGTCGGAAGAAGTGAGCGACGTTAATGACCTAATGATGTTAGTTACGTCCATGGCACTCCTCGTAAAGCAGGCAAGCGCTGCCACTGGTCGATGCTTCGCTGCGGATACCTGGTAGTCATCGGTGGAACATCTCACACAGCAGCCAAGTGCAAACTGATGATCTCATGGGTTTTCTCAATCTTACCCGTTTAGCAGCGAAAATAAAGTATTGCTATTGATTGAAGCCGTGCACTGTCTTGAGACTCGCTGACATGATTTTGAGTGAGCTTACAATCAGGGGCGCAGCCAGACCTTCGACAAGGGGGCACGACATCCCCAGGACATCCTTTGCCCTCTCAGCAAAGGGCCTCCCGAAAAAATAGCGCGAAAATCAAAATATCCCCGTATGTAGGCCACTAGATTTTGCAGGGCCCCAAAAAAGTTGCAAAAAGGTACGTCGCCGATAATTTTTTAGTGAAAAAGCCGGTCCAATGGAGGCACGTGCCTCCTTTGCCCCCCTGCCTGCGCCCCTGCTTACAATTATTTTGGACATACAAATACAGCACTATTTGCGCGTATGACGCCCTGAAAAATGTTATCAAGGTTAAAGGTGACTTAATGTCAATGGGCCTTTCTCGAACAAGACTTTCCTGGTTGCCCCTTCAGTTCCAGCTTCATCATTGTATTATGTCATTATTAGGGAACAAAGTGACTAATTCTTGATGAAGTAATAGATTGTCATCGTCGGCGTCTTTTGATGAATTGTGTAAAGCATGACCCGTAACAACTAATTACTCAGTCACATTCCGCAGAAAAAGCCTTGTCAAACGGTGTAATCTATTGAGAAATGTCCCATGGTTTTCCCTGCAGCCGCTTATGCCGTTTCTTTTGCCCTGCGCTAGATATCAAAGCACGAACTCTTGCTATATACTTAGAAAGTGTAAAACGTCAACCTGCCCACCATTTGCGATGAATGGCGTTGAACTGCATCAGTTTTGGGACATACAGAAAAAACTGCGTCTCTTTCGTGCAGACTGCACTTACAGATCTAAGCTAAATACCCGAGCCGCCTTCCCTGTGTGTGGTCTGCGTCCTCGGCGATAAAACGTCTGCACCGACAGACGACACATCTGCAGCGCCCCCCCCCCCCTCCTACACTCCCCTCTCACTCCAGGCCGCCCGGCGGCTGTCGGCTCGTCTGAACTCTGAACTGTGAGCACACCGGAACGTCACACGTCGGTCACGAGTCACGACGCAGCTCCATACTCATACTGTTTATTGAAGCAATCCGCAATACACTTGCGGCTATTACTGCCTCTCGTCAAGTAATATAAAACTCGAGGAATGTGGTCTGAACAAGCATACAGCGGACACGCACAGACGCACAACGTCACACAGTAAATCACAAAATGACAAGCACACGCCAGGCAAAACTAAATAGAAACTTTCATCGAGACTAGTTAAGCTTGTGCCGACCGGCCATCGCTGAGGTGCCGCCTCAGACGGCGACTGAACAGGTGCGGAGGGAGCCGCGACAAATTGGTTGGCACCGCCAGACAGACGACGCACCGGTCTTCACCTGCGATGGTGACCGGCTGATGGAGTTACAGACCGATAGCCATACGAGGGCTTCGATCATCGGAACCTCGCTAAAATCTATACAGTTTTGGGCTGTTCTTTGTTAGTTGCTTGGTGCTTAGCTCGATGCTTATTACGGCATTGTTTTGTATTGAAATTAGTACGCTTCTGAGGGTATTGACTATTATGTATCGTGGAGTACACTATAACGCCATACTGCACATTCAGATGTTTGACAATGCCCTTTGGCAACGTAGCTGCAACAACAGATGAATTACCTCACTGAGGACAGGTGACAAAATATGTCAGCTTTTAAATAGCAACAACACGGTGCTGTGCCAACTTAAACCCTGAGCTGACACACTACACAAGCCTCACTCTCCCTCCAGTACCCAGCGATATAGGCACCCGGGCGGTAGAAAGGCAGTCATAGTCAGTTTCATTAAGGATCTCCAAAAACATGGCTATTCTGTTCCGCACGTCCGATGAACATTGCAATACTGGCCTACATACATATTAAAAAAATATACCCAAATTTATAAAATGTCCTAGATTGGCAACATATACCTTGCCAATCTAGGACACAACACACACACACGACACACACACACACACACACACCACACCACACACACACACACACACCACACACACATTACTGGCGGATCATTACGCGCGTTTCCGAAGGCACTAAAATAGCCTCTAAAAGGAAATTGTAGCGTCTCGCACGCTCCGTCCTGGACTTTCGGGAGTTCCAGTTGGCCCCGACATGTTTCACGGGTGGTCCTTAACCGACACCTCGGACCGGACTCCGCACGCTTATCGTAAGTGAAGTGTCTTATAAGGTGAGGTTTTATATTTTGTAGGCCACGCCGGCGTGCGTCAGGCGACATCAGTTTGTCGTAAATCATGGCTCTATCACGCTCCTCCAACATCCGGTCAAACCGTTCCCACCCAAGCGACTCCAGGGCAGGAGTGACATAACCATCTGTCACCAGTGCCATGAATGCAGTCCGGCCCACTGACAGACGCTGTCCGCCGTGCGTCTCTCATCTGGCAGCAGTGAGGTACCGGTCGGCAGGTGTAGCCTGCGGTGCCGTGAGGTGCCCTGCAGAGGTGTTGTGAAGTGCCGGCCCGCAGACGGCGCGTGGTGGCGCCGCGGGAGAGCGTTTATTAAAATACGACTGATGCGGCGGCGCGCGCTGGCCGTGCTGCTGCTGTTGTTGTCCGGGGCTCAGGCTGGTACTTATAGTCGGCAGCCGGCAGCCGTGCCGTCACCGCCGCCGACCGGCCCTCCGATCTGGCAACACAAACCCTGCGATCTGGCAACAACGACCCTGCGATCTGGCAGCACCAACCCGCCGTCTGGCAGCACCAATTAACATGTCATTCGGCAACATGACAGCTGGGAGCGTTGGACAGAGATGGGGGCGTTAGCCAGAGAATATCAACAAAAAACAAGCATATTTTCCGATGCTGCAATCTGCATACAGCAAGGTAGGACGACGCTCTGTCGACGCTCAACACTCGCAACAATCGTCCGAGGTGCTGATGTATAAGGATCACCCACACGGGCTCGTAGAAATGTTGTCCCTCGCCAGGACATGTTCGCAGTGGGGCGTCGCTCGGTCTGGCCTGGACCGGCGGCGGCCTGCGATGGCTGGGTTTACTTTACAGCGGCATATACTGCTGTGTCGCCGACAGACTGGTGCCTCAGGAGTCGACAGACTGGTGCCTCAGGAGACGCGGAGGAGCACCGGCCCGGCGACGGACACCCTGTTTATCGTCCGAACACGCCGCTCGCTCGATGGGGCTGAATTCAGAGGGCCCACAAACCCACGCCAGAAGCGGCCGGCGGCGGCACGAGGCTCGGCGCTGTAGGCAGGCAGGTGAACCTGGACCCACACCCACCGGAAGCATGATCGCAACGCAACGCCGGGATCTGCAATGATACCTCCTGGCGCGCAGTTTAATTCAAAGTTTCTAGCAGTCCGCGACGTTATTCTCACTGATATTTAAAAGACTTTCAATGAGGATACACTGTGGTATTCGAATAACTTCGTAGAGTGCGATAGGGTATCTACGCACAGACTTCCGCTTCTCGCATGCGGAGGTGCTCACGTCACTAGGTGCACTTTGATATGTATTCGACCTCGTAAAAAACGGAATAAAAGAGACAGCCCGCCAAAGTGAGTTTGCTAATATGATGCGAGGAGAGATGTGATCAAGTAACCAGCACGGTTCACCAGCACATGTTATCATCAGACAACGCATGCCATGACCTGGCTGTGCCGCGGAGAGGAAACGCCAAAGACGTACAATAGCCTTAAGCACGGCTCGCGCGGAGTAAAGGAGCAAAAGAAGGGATGCTCGGTTTGCCATGAATACACTTTTCGCTCATTCTGATCAAAGTGCCAAAGAGCCGGCCATGCGTATACATCTGAAATGGTATTTCACTTTTACATGTAGTTTGCCACTCAACCCTCGAGCAATTGATGTTGCAACGAATGTGCTGACTAGCAACGATGTTACATAATATAGCGAAGTTATTGCCACATTCAGCAGGTGTGGATCCAGGGCGCCCCCCCCCCCCTGAGCCAGGTCGCGCCCACAGGGCGCGCCCGGAGGGCGCAACTTTTTGTATGTGGCGCCCCCACCCCCTGACCGAAATGCTGGATTCGCGCCGGTTCAGTAACACATTATGCGTACAAATAGCATGCACGTGGGTTGTTATGATAATGTAATTTGTGTCAGCAGCAATTATCTTCCTTTCATGTAATTGGTTTCAGGTACATTATACAAGTTTTCCCCCATCGCGCTCAACTCTTTCCTCTACGGTCTTTACATTCATATCGCCCTTTTAAGCACTCTGTGACGTAGGTATGCATAAATAAACGGACAGGTATCCATCCAAAGCCGCACCCACTTCCAGTGAAATACTTACCATACCTGTGTACCAGTTCCTTGGGATACCGTGCGCGCTGTGTGGCTGATTGTCCCCGAGACAAGGCGAGCCCGCTCCGGAACGAATCTGATCGTCGCATTTGGCAACTGCAACTGTCTCCTGGAACGAATTCGAATGGCGTATTTGGATACGGCTGTTGTTCTGCTTGTTCATGCGTACAGTCTGAGTCTGAACGTTCTGCAGTTCTTTGCAAGCTGGTTATCGGTGATAGGCTGAGAAGCGATCCTCTGTGTCTAAATGTGTCCCTGGTTAACCATCCTTGACAATTAGGTACGCACTAGACGATACATATATATATATATATATATATGTTATATATACATGTATGCAGTATGAGGTGTCCCTACTAACCCTAAAACACCATCACCACTAACACGCTGTATTACGCGTGTCCAATTGACATTCACCGCTCACCACACCCGTGACTCCCTACACTAGCTCTGACCCGACTGGTGTGTGTCCCTCAGGAGGCGCGCCGCAGCCACAGGAGGACCCGAGCTACCCGGAGGAGCTGGCCATCTACCCGGCGGACGCGCAGATGGTCTCCACTCCGGAGTCGCTGGTGGTGCGGGAGGGGGCCAACATCAGCCTGCCCTGCCACTGGGAGGGCGAGCACGGTGAGTAGCGAGCAGCCAGCGGCAACTACTAACTAGTAACTAACGAAAAGGGAAGTACTAACTACTAACTAACGAATGAATGGAACGCTCGCGCGATGAGATGACGACTTCCGTAGTCGTCGTCGCGCGAATGTCGTATTTGAGCTAGTCTGTAATGTTCGCCCGGCGTCGGCCGTCGGGGGAGGAATGGGGACGTGGACTGTTGCGGGGCTGAGATCGGTTGCCGACCCTGGGTCGTTCCGGGATGGGGCCGGCAGTGGTGTTTGGGCTCCTGGACTCTGACGTCAGTGGCACATCACGAATCTTTGTTTACCTCCGACGCGGCCCGCCGGAGCGTCGACCGCGACGCTCCCGGCTCCGATCCGAGGGCCTCAGCTCCTCCATAGCTGCTGCGGTATTGTTTTCATGCACGCCTCTTGAGATCGCTTAAAATTCTAATGTAGACGCCATTTGGGCACTTGAGGCACGCTTGCGATTTTCACCTGTCAGGCGTGCTTCAAGCCGCTGCGGCCATCCGTCTTGCATACACGGCGCACAGCGGGGAAAGTGTTGATCTCACGTGGCGTAATGGGTGCGGATCCCCCGCCGTGGCGGCTGTTGTTGTGGATTCCCGGTGCACGGCATTTCGTGCCCAAGTGGACCAAACACTGAGTCCTTAAGTCAAAGCACTCTCGATTCTGCCGAGAGTCAACGGGACGACATCAAAATGATCGTTTTGTCAAATTACCGATTGTCAGCTTGGTTTCGTGCACCAAAACGCCCAAACGCTTGAAGTGTATGCTCTCAGCACCTCTTTTCGTTGTGTATGTTCAGTGTCCACGGTAGTCGCCGTTCCCGCATTCAGTCGTCTGCATGCACCTCCACAGCCGGCGACATCATCGTCCTGTGGAAGAAGCGGCCGAACACAATCTTGTTCACGGGCACGCTGAAGATGACCGCGGACGAGCGGATCCGACTGGGGCCCAACAATGAGCTGATGGTGTCCGGCATCAACGCCGACGACGACGGCACCTACGTCTGCACCGTGGCCATGACGCCAGACCAGCTGGAGCTGCAGCATACAGTCTCTGTGGAGTGTGAGTACTCGGTGCAGACTGCTGTCCGCCACTAAACCTGACCCGCTGGAGCTGCAGCATAGTCACTGTGGAGTGTGCGTACCTGGTACACATATCGAGTAAACAGCACATCTGTTGTCACACCACACCTAACTTCAATCTCACTCGCCACACATCCGCTGTCACCTAACTTCAATATAACCTGCCTGGGTAGGCCGAGGCGTATCGGGATTATTACGGATGGAGGCTTTTCACTTTAGTCGCAGCTCGGGCGGACAGCTTCTGACGTTAAATCAGACGCTGTTCTGACAGCTGCAAATTGGTATTGACGAGACTGCAACTGCAACTGACAGCCGTTACCACAAAGTGCGCTCAATTTAGCCATGGACACAGCTGCACGCAATGATATTGCTGAGTACCTACGTCTCCCTGACTTCCTGACCTCTAACCTCTGCAGGTAGTGATTCTGCTTATATATGTATGTAGGTACTTGTATTATAGACTCTCCATGCCATGCCTCGTAGCATGTGACCACATGCCAGCAATCGTCACGTGCCTCGTGTGACCGACCGTTGCTCCCGGTTTCCAGGGGCGGCGAGGCTGCACCCTCTCGACTCAGATCACTATCAGCTTCGCGAGGGCGACATGTTCGAGCTGACGTGCGGGGCCGATGGCAACCCGGAGCCGGTCATCACCTGGTCCAAACTGGTGAGCGTGGCGGGCCGGAGCCGGCACTGGGGAGTCACGTCCGGTGCTGACGTCAATCTCACTCTCAAGAGAATGCCGTTGTAGCCGTGCGCTGTCCGGCGCTGTATGAAAACAGAACGCCTCATTGTGTGTCGCTGATGCAGGATGGCACGGGCTTGTGTTTGCTCCGTAAACAGCCGCTCATGGGACAGTCGCTGAGGCTGCGCGCTGCACGAGCCAGAGCGGTGCGGTCATGTCACGGGATGGGGCTCAGTTGGTCACGTGGCGCCTTGGCACGTGCACCGCGCAGCCACGTCGGGACTCACTCGCGCGTGCCTCATGTATGCATTCAATGTCCAGCTCAACCAACCGTCGACTGTTTTCATAAATCAAAACCACTGGCTCATGACGTTGAACAGTCATTTTATGTTTCACGCCGAATAAGTGTCACTGGACAAAAGTTCTTTGAATCGGAATGTTCGGAACTTTGCGAAAACACACTGTTAGATGACATATTTGTGTCGTTGCCAAATGCATACTATGAGCTCACAGGTCTGTAGGTTTATCAGTTGTGCTTTATGAAACAGCTCACGAGGTAGCTATTATGTTTTGTATCTCGGTCGACGTCTAGTGAACTGTCTTAGTGACAACTACATGACCTAATGCAAACATGGCTGTATTTGTCTGCGTCGTTTGATCGCTTTGTGATGTGTCTGCTGCAATAATGCATGCAATGTTGCATTGCAATTGATCGTAGCCAGTTACAAGCATTCTTGCAAAATACTGTCCCGTACTGTCCCGTCCCGTGCCCCGTCCCGTGCCCCGTCCCGTGCCGTCCCGTATACATCAAACAATATTTTAACCCCCGTCCCGCTGCCCCGTCCCGTGCCGTCCCGTATACATCAAACAATATTTTAACCCCCGAACTTGTGCTGAGCCCGGTATGAGACCGGCAAGCCTGAGTTCAGACACAGCCTCAGGGCCGCCGGGCCTGAATTTGGGCCCGGCGCCAGCTTCGTGGTCCTGCAATTTGCATCCTGACTCCCGAGTTTACATTATATACTGCTGAGCTGATACCTTTATATGGCTCCTATTAGTGAACAAGTCAGGGCAAAGTCCGGAAAATTTGCCCCGCGTGAGTAGATTATATCAAGGATTATATTACAAAAATGAAAGTCATGCAACTATATGCCTGGCGTGCGACTTTCATTTGGTTGTGTTCCATCTAAGGAGTGCAGAAGTTAGTTGCCATTGCGTAACGGGGCTGAAACATTCATTCCGTCGGAACGTAAGCGTTCGTTTGCGGGATTTTGTGACGTACTTATTCGTTTTTCAGGCTTGAAACGTCGATAATTTTATCTCCGGCTACAAACTTTTTAATTAAATTGCTTATTTTCGTGTTAGGTCCTGCGGGTCGCGCCCAGTTTCACAATCCAATTCACATCGCACTAAATATGATTCACCCGTCGATCGCCATCACTGAAACTGCGAAACGGAGCCGACTGCACGTGACGGAAATATAACGTCAACACCCGTGATGACGTCATTACACTGGGATCGGCGCCGGTAGCGGTCTGTCTTTGGCACCACCGCCATCACTGCTGCCCTGTGACGCGTCTGCCGAGTCGGCACGTGCGCCGCGCGGGTCTGGCAGCCCGTCTCGTCCCGTCCCGTGCCGTCCCGTCTCGTCCCGTGCCGTCCCGTCTCGTCCCGTGCCGTCCCGTCCCGTGCCATCCCTTCCCGTCCCGTGCCGTCCCGTGCCGTCCCGTTTCGTCCCGTTTCGTCCCGCTAATGTCCGCCGCCGCTTCATCTGTGGATGTCTGTATGTGTGTGTTTTTGGCCTGTTTTCAGCCAGTTGCCGATGCCGAGGGCCCGTACGTTGACAACGGGCAGTTGGTAGCAACGACTAGTATGCCAGAGGTACGCGCACATTTTGTTCGCTATAAGTTCCGCTTTTGTATGCACGTGATAGTGGCAGGTTAATAGTTATCAATGGCATGGCATGACTGACAGGTAAAAGGCTGAGTTTATCGGGTGGCTATTGTGTGTTTAGGTAATAAATATTGAACATACCAGTGTCAATATTAGCATTCAAGCGTCGTTATTAAAAAAAATATCACCGAATGGTGTCGGTCGCTCCTTTAATTCCATGTTGATAATTTCACGTATTTCTTTGCTGAAGATCATGATCGTTTCGTTACTTTGTTTTAATAAAAAGTAATATCACAGATAACAGTAGACCTGGATTTGACACGAAAATCAGGCCACTGCAGTAAGGGGCCGAACATTGAAAACTTATATTTGAAGTTAAAACTGAAAAATATTTGTGTATATTCATCGTAAATCCATAAAACTTAAGTGGAGGAGACCAACTCTGTTCAAATTAATGTTTTAATGGTATGTGAAGCCATCTAACCATTTTGTAATGGTTTTACCACTCATTGTCATTCTATCGTCTTGATTGAATAATGGCTCATCATGTAAATGCAACCACTCCGATCAATACATACTGCTCCTTTCAATACATTGAAAATACACTTTCACATAATGCTCGTATTTATTTACATGCACGATATGTTGTCTTCTCTACATGTAGGTACCCACTGCCCAAGCCCATATCTGAGTAACCTTGTATTACTCACATCTTCACACCTTCTTCACACCTTCTGCTCACATCTTCTTAACACCGGTGAGCTTGCGCCTCTTGTCATCATTTCTTGATCTCGACATCTTGTCACCATCTGTGACGGCTCCGGGCTTCCTTTTGCAGTGCACCTCGCTGTTAATATCTCTCACCATGTTTCCAGCGAACAGATTGAAAAGAGCTGCCGACATTTGCCGAACCAGGTTATTCACCACACTATGGCCCTCGTTGCAGGTGGTACCAGTTAGCTCGGCCTCCAGGTTTACCACGGTGTTGACCACCTCCATGAACGCCTTCCTGGGCAGGTTGCACCCGAGCAGCTGACGTCGTCTGGCTTCCTCCTTCACCAGCTTCCTCCAGATCTGGCAGATCTTCATGGTTATGTCGATTGCGGTGGAGGAGGGGACCAGGAGCTTTCCGCGGTCCAGCAGCTCTGTGAAGGACCTGAAGATGGACTCCACCTGCTTGCAGTCCTCTTCTAGCCTAACGCTCAGCGGTGCAGCTTCTTGGTCGATGAGCAAGTCGGCACAGGCGCCGCACTTGTTGCCCTTGGTGGCCGAGCGTGCCAGGTAGCCGGCGATATGCCCAAGCGCGGCCTTGGTGCAGTTTTCCAGCTCCTCGGGTTCGGCATC